>JASAOM010001077.1:0-179890 GCA_030849085.1 Borovskyia barvae
CGGCTCGTTGACCGCCGCGACCTCCCCTCGTGCCTGCGCCGGCTGCTCTATGCAGTGGAGCAGCACAAACCCCCGGTCGAGTACTTCCTCGAGAAGATGAGGAAGGCGCCCACCAACAGCCCAGTATCTCGCTAGGATTTTTTCGACGACGAGATGGCCAAGGCACCGTGGAAGGATGGGGCGACGAGGGCTAGTGGTGGAAGGGGTGCCGGAGGGAGGATCGTTGCGGGAGGCTTGTCTGCACCGGTGGTGCAGCGACACGGCGGCGCACGGCGGAGAGACAGCCGGCGTTGCGGCGGCGTGGTGTGGTCACTGCTGTCACAGCAATAACAGAGCGGCCAAAGACGGGGGGGGGGGGGCAAACGCCCGCTGATCTTCCTTCCACCTTGCTGCGAGAAGACCCGTCACACGATCCAGAGCTTTACGTCTCTCATGACGCTCATTTTCCTCGTGCTGCTCTCTACGTAGCTGAGCCCAGTGTGTGTCTTGAAACTACTGCACGCACACTGGAGTGTTTACCGGCTGACCTTCCGCGGCTTCGGCTGGGATGACGGGGTGCCGTGCGCCGAAGAGCCGCATTGGCGCGGCAGAGCAGGCTGGTGTCAAGGAAGGATCAGATACACACACTGCGCTCCCCTAGGCAGACGTAGGAGACCCGCGCGGCATAGCTGCTGTTGCGCCACCTGGCGGAGCCCTACAGCTTCCGCGAGGGCTTGTGCGTCTGAGCTGACGCACCTGCACAGGTAAGAGGGCGTCAATCACCGGTGCTCCCTGGACAAGCTGTATTAGGAGGTCTACGTCTTGCGGTGCACGCGCCGCATCAAAATTTTCCTTCGAAACATCTATCGCGCGTTCCATTCGACGAACACATGCTATCGGAACGTTGGGGAGGGCGCGAATGCTCTGCTGAAGATGCGACACGACGTTCTATTTCGAAGTGCCACTCCTCCGGCAAACATGGCGTCTCCAGTATGAGGGGGCGCGTCAAGAAAAAAGCAGTGAGGAATATAATCTCTCATCTTCCTTCTCTACCCCCTCCCCTTTCCGATGGCAAGCAATGGCCGCAACAAGAAGGGTACGGCTGGACACGTGCTGTGCAAGGCCTCCGCGTGCCGGCGTCCAAGCCACAAAGGAAAGCGCTCAACAGCTAGATCGAGGTGGGGTACCCCGCACCGTGGAGAGCTTTGCGCGACCCGTCGGTTAGAACTTTTACAAAGCGGCAGCGGCGGCTGCGTGCCCGATTGCTCCTTTCTGCTACATGTGGCTGCACGCAGCAAACGCGTCTCACTATCTTCCTTGTCTCTCCGGCTTACTTCTTACAAACTTCTCATGCAGGGATATTCATTCACCGAGACGGTGGCGCTCGCGCTTCTGTTCTTTCTAAAGAGCCTTCCCCCCACACACACACTCCCGTCACATCCGGTAATGGCTGTGTCAGTGAGATACTGAGCGGAAGGGGGCGGGGCAGGCAGTGGAGGATAACGATTGAAAAGATAGAAAGGCAAAGGTACGCACTTGATCAAGCCATAAAAGACGTGGGGAACGCGAATAAGCAGAAAAGCAAAACGAGGGCGTGACAGGTGGTCCTGGCGAAGGCGAAACGATGCGGCACGCAGTGAGGCGCACTCCTTGCCACCAAGTACCTTATGCAGGCAACCTGCTCTTGAAAGAGCATGCAAAAGGCCCAGAGTTGAAAAAGGGAAGTGCAGTAGTGGTAGGATTCCTGTGAATCCCAGCGTGCACAGGTGAGCATACACCCACACAGTTACCATTACAAGAGGAGCCTGGCGAGAGCGGGTGAGAGAGTGAGTAAGCTTGCTTCCTGGCGACAATGACGCCACGACAACGCACTCCTTTTTGGTCCCACGAACGCCCTAAGAAGTGAGCGGGGCCGAGACTGGAATCTGGCGAGGGAGGGAAGGCGCAAGAGTAGCCCTATGCCCTCGATGATCTCGTTTTGGCACTTCCTCGTACAAAGCCCGCCGAGGAAGGCAAACGAATGAACATTGTGCGTGAGGAACAGGGGCACCAAAATGATACTCGTCCCACGCCCCTCATAAGATCATTCCCCCCCCCCTCCCTTTCTATGCGGGTACATTTTGTGCTACGTACTGGCCTGCTCGATTCCCACGCAGGAGTGCAGCGGCGACCTTTAGGAAAAGAGAACAGCGTAGAGTAATGGGGAGAGGAACACCGTCTCTCCTCCGCATTGAAGGCTATTTAGATATATGATATCTCTTTCGATTCATAAGAGACTCCTCCCCCCCTCCCCCCCTCTCCCCGGGGGTCGCTCCACCGCCCCACAGGGCATCTCCGATACATACCCCAACTCAAAAATAACTTAAAATCACATCTATATAGAGAGAGATATAGATATACGTCGAGCACTTCTTCAGCCTTCGATGGTCCAACATCCTTCTGCTCTCTGCTCCTTCCCACTCTCCTGACGCCAGCGGTGGCCACCCGGGAAAAGGGGGATTTCCTTCTCACCAGCCCCCGCCTCCTCTGATCTCAATTACAGCCGTCTCTGCAGAACGCGGGAAGAAGAGTATGCGACGCTGAAGTAGGAGAAACACTCCACAATCAAGTTCACAGCTCACCGAAGGGAAGAAAGCTAGGGAACGGTGTAGACGCTGCGCTGCGACAGCCCGGCAAACAGACGTTTCCCTCCCACCTCTTTACCTGCCCGCTCAGAAGATCTACCTACATGCAAAGCGATGGAAGGGTGGAAAGGGACGAAGGGGGCAGGGGAGGGAGGAGAAGATGGAAAAGGGTTTGGGTGTAGTTGAAAAAAAGAGGCTGAAAGGGGAGGGAGAGAGGAGGTCGGGGTATCCCTGGAGAGAGGAGCGGGGAGATGGGAAGGAGAGAGGGAAAGGGGGGGGGGGGGCGGAAGAACAGGAAATCAAAAGAATAGCGATCCTCCCAGTGGAGATTTCCCTAAAACGCTCGCACGAAACAATACAACCGTTGGCGAAAGAGGCGGGGGAGAGGGGGGGAGGGAGATAGAGCAATGCAAAGGGAGGCGAGAGAAGGCTGCACGTCGGCGGTGCTCTCACTATTTTTCCTTTCCTGTGCCGCCGCTGCACCACGATCCCACCCAGCGTGTCAAGACGCACGTTTCCCCGCTCTTTCCTCCTAGCTTTCAACGGCGAAGAAAAAAGGCACCACGCACGCGTTCCGCCAGGGTGCCTATCAAAAGACTTCATTCGATATGCTAACGCATGTGGGTCAAGGATGCATCTTCCGCTGCAAAAACGTCGGCTTCGGCGGCGGATGGTGCTCCAACCAGTGCTCCGCAATTTGCTGTCGCGTCGCGACCCAGACCTTATCCCCCTTCGTCTTGATGTACTCGACGAAGCGCCGGAGACCTGCTGCACGTGCTGGCTTGCCCGCAACACGGCAGTGGATACCGACCGACATCATCTTTGGACTCCCTCGGGCACCTTCGTCGTAGAGGACGTCGAACTGGTCTTTCAGATACCGAAAGAACTGTTCCGACTCAGTGAAACCGTTGAGAGCGACGTATTTCATGTCGTTAACGTCGAGTGAGTATGGTACAATCAGTTGGTACCCCTCATCTCCGTTGTACTTGAGCAGTGGCTGCGTGTAGTAAGGAAGGTCATCTGCGTAGCTGTCCGCATCATACAGAAACCCACCATCCAAGGCACACAAACGTGCTGTGTTGGGACTTGTGCGACCGATGTAGTGGCCCACGGGATGCTGTCCGAACAGGGCAGTATGCAAATCGATAGCCCGACACAGATCCGATTGTTCGTCCTCGATCGCGGTGAACTGATAGTCCAACCACCGATAGCCGTGGGTGGAAACCTCCCAGCCCAGTTCGCGCATCGCGGCCGCCACGGCAGGGTTGAGCTCCAGCGCCAAGGCTACTCCAAACACCGTAACTGGGAAGTGTGCCTCGGCCAAGATGTCGCGCAGCCGCCAGAAACCTGCGCGGGAGCCGTATTCATACATACTCTCGATCTGCGCACAGCGGGCGCCCTCGATGGAGGCCGTACCCACCATGTCTGAAAGAAAACACTCGGAGCGCGCGTCGCCGTTGAGGACAGTGCGCTCCGCACCCTCCTCGTAATTCACTACAAAATTCACCGCTACATGGGCGTTGTTCGGCCAACAGACTTTCGGTGGCCGGCCACCATAGCCGACCAGATCGCGCTCATAAATGTCGGCGTCGCCCCGGTGCATCGCGAATGCTAGACACCTCAACGTTACCTCTCGGCTTCGTGGAGTCAAAAGGCCAGAACAAAAAAAACGCAGACGAATAATAAAAGCGAGAGGCGGCCAAATGTCAATGCGCACACAAACTTTATGGGATGCACAGATATGGAAAAAAAGGGGGGTTGTAAAGGGCAGGGGTAAGTGCGGCAATGTACGCCTTACTCTCCCTTCTTTCACGCACTCCCAAGGCGCAATAGCAAAGCGATATTTCCCTTTCTTTCCGCTCCCTTCCTTTTCCGTCCTTTTTAGCTGTAAGCGCAGGATAGGTGGGGTGGATGAGCAGCAACAACAAATAAAAGAGAGAATGCTCTCCACGCTTGTACCAAGCTGAAGAGGGTGCTGGAAGAGTTGACTAGATCAGCTTAACTTACTTTTCACGATTTCTCTTCTTGCCTTCTTTTTCGTGGTAGGTAGTGAAAAAAGTGGAAGGCAAAGCATGGTGGTCGCAATCATGTAGGTGTGAGGAAAGGCAAAGGTGGCAGCAAAGCGCTCCCAGCGGGTGAAAAAGGCAAGAGCGGCGAAGAGGCACGCGAGCGGCACGCGAGCGGCACCAACGGGAGAGCAGAGCAAGGGAAAGCGAGAAAGAGAAGAATCGAAATCATAGATGACATCCAAAGAGCGGGAGAAGAAGCGAGAGGGGATACCATCTCCCTCTCTCACGGGGCAGAGGAATGAGAGGAACGAATTATGTGACTCCGGCGCCTTGCACCTATTTATCCTGGAAAAGGAGGTAGTGCGGCAACGGCCGCACGATATGACGTGCAACTTGCGATAGCGCGCGAACCGGCGTTGTTGGTCTTCCAGGATGAGAGAAAGAAGAGCGAAAGGGGGTAGATCAGTTTCTGATCGATATGACGTGCACGCTTCGCAGTGCTCCCGCAGCCCGAGCAGATGTTTTTTGTGTTGCATTGGGCGACTCACCGTGACCCTTGATAGGTGGTGGGTATGCTGGAAAAAAGTGGAAGAAACGGGAGGGGGCTGAAGAGTTTTTTCAGGAAAGGAGGGACGGGGAACGGACGGACCGGCGTTTTCCTCCCCCTCCCTCCAAACCTACGCGCACGAAAAGGAGAAGCAGAAAGGCAGAAAAAAAAGCATCACTCCTTCAGCACGAAAGATTTACTCACGAACTGCCATCGTGGGGGCATGTGCCGTGAACGGCATCACCGAACGCCGCCACGTGATGGAGCTGGCCATCCCACCCAATCACCTAAGGAGAGCCTCCACCGATGTCGTTCGCGCTGTTCCCGACCCCAAACCCGAGCAGGCTGCTATTCGCACCGTAGCTAGCGCCACTGTTGACCTGTTCTGACATGTCGTTCAGGCGAAAGACATGGTTGGAGATTTCGCGAAAGTTGTCGCTGAGGGAGTTGAATTGAGACTCCAACTCCTCGAAGTGCGCTGCGACGTCCTCAAACGCCCAATCAGAGAAGCCGTTTTCGTTTCCCCACTCCCCCGGTCGGATGTGTGGGGCCGCTCCCCCCGACCCCCCACCGCTCTCCCCGAGGCCAGAGAACGGCCCTGAAGTGGTACCGCTGTCATGGTCGTTGCGAGACGGCGGCCGGTTCGCTCCTGGCGGGAACGGGCTGCTGAGCGGGACACCGGGGCTGCCGCGATTGCCCGTCGCCACGGTGGAAAGGGGCGAGGGGTTGCGTAAATTGGTGGACATGCGAGGTGCCGAGTTATCCAAGCCGCTCACCGTCCCATGAAAGCTGCCATCGCCGAGGGAGGTGCTTGTGGCCATTGGCATCGAAGATGAGCGCTGCGACTGCGGCGGAGGCTGCGCACTAGCATACATGTTGGTGACGAGCGTGTGAGCATTGATGCTGCTCGTCTTCAGGAGTGCACAGGTACGGTAGAAAACCTGAGTCTCAATTTCCGCAATGCGCTTGAGTTCATGAACAAAGGCGTCCTGCGTCGAGGCAGAGCCGAAGGCATTCATGCGACCCGTCGCGAACGCTTTCTCGATCTCGCGCAACTCTGTCTCTACATTCGTAACGTCTGACTGCATCGAGGAAGATAGATGTACCTCGAGTTACACTTTGCCTTTTTCTTTGTTTGCCTTGCCGAAAAGAGAGGTCGAAACACGCTCCGACACCAGCGTCTCTGCTGATAAACGTATTCCCGTGTACCGGGGCGCAATATGTTCCGACAGAATTTATTCTTTGTGCGAATGGTATGTCCAAAGAATGGGAGAGGGGGGAAAGAAGTGGGAGAGTTGGATTGTCATGGAAAAGGGGCACAAGGGAGAGGAAATGGTACTAATGCGCTCTTGTTTGTGTGGGTGTGCTTGATCGGAAGGACTCCGCCCTCTCAGGCGAAGCAGCCGGAACAGTGGCTGGGGCGGGTTCAGAGGAGCCCTGTGCATAAGGAAGAAGGAGCATGACGGGCAACGTACTCTAAAGGACGGGAAGGGGAGTAGAAAGACATATGCTCGGGATCTCAAGGTATCCACCCCCTGTTCTACGGCGTCAAGTTCCGCCACGTCCCCCTCCCCCTTCTTTTGTTTTTCAACGAATGCGTCCGCTGCCATTCCGCAGCTCGCACGCACGCATCGCAAGAGAGCGAGTGGAAAAGTTATTTCATGGGAATTGTCTTCGAAGATTTTGGGAGGGGACAACAGAAAAAGCGAAAAGTGGAGGGGGCAGAAGAGGAACAACGACACAGCGCATCTTTTGATGTGCATTGCGAATTGGCAGTACCGCGCGTAAACGGAGAAGAGACGTCTGCGCGATTCAACCCTCCCCATATGAGCGACCATGAAGGGGAGGGGGGAGAAGAAACCCCGAAAAGGGGTGATGAAAGCAGAAGCGGAAAGCGAAGAACGAGAGGAGAAGGGCGAGGGAGGCAAGGGGGTAGAAAGACGAGGACACAATGAGAGCGAAGGGGACAAGTGCGGCTCTTCTCCGCTCGTATCCACCCTCATCCCCTCGCCCCAGCTTTTTTTCCTCAGATTATCGAGTACTCGTGCAGACACACACACACACACACATACACATGAACAGCCGGGTCAGTACGTCGGTAAGTCATAGAGCCGCACGTGAGGCAGGGAATGTCACCCACGCAGCCACCTCGCATCGGCGCAATGGAGGGTGCCAGCATTCTGTTAGTGGCGCCGCCCCTCTCCAAACTCCCCGCATCACCACCATCCTGTCCCTTCCATCCCTATGCTCGAAATGGGTTCGATTAGGGGAGAGAAAGGCTGCGGCTACAACTAACCAGCAGAAGCCGTTAAAAAGCCTTGCGAAGAGAAATGGCAAGTGCCCCACCACCTGCGGTGTGCATCCAACGTCACAGTGCACGGAGAACCGAACATCTACAGACGCGGATGTTCGGTGCTGCCGAATTGTCATCGGGCGCCAGCAAGCCGGTACGCAGCTCCGCGTATTTGCCTGCTCAATAGTAGTTCTCTATATGGAGGGACGGAACCTGATGTCGCAGCATCAGTCGCGCCACCATCGTCTCCTCAACGGCATCATCGATTGTTTTCCGAAGCGCGGTGACTCGCTCATGGGCCTCGTTCAACTTGCGCGCCTCTCGCGCGGCAGTTTCATCTTGGGCACGAAGCTGCGTCTCGCACAGTGCACGCTCTTGCAGAAGTTCCTGAATACGAGCGTTAAGGTCATCCACCTCCTTCTGCAGCACTGATCGCACCAGCTGATGCTGCTCCACCGTCGCAGACAAGTCGCGCCGCTCCTCTTCAGCAGTGGTAAGCTCCTCTCGGTAGACTTTTAGTCGTCGGCCAGTGCTGATGAGGCGGCGGGCCTGCTGCTCCATCGCGTCAACAGTGGCGTCGGTGCTAGCGTTGGACCCGCCGCCGTCGGTCGTGCAGCTCTGCGTGATGAGACGGCGCACCTCGGGCGGTAATGGACCTTCCCCTGCACTAGAAAGCAATGACAACCCGGAAGACGATGCGGTTGTTGTCAGCATTGGTGGTGGTACCGCGTTTGCTTCAACTGCGGTGGGGTGCACACCCGCAGCGGAGCTTTGCAACCCTGATTCACGCGAAGGTCGCCGTTGTCCACCAGTGGGAGGAGCCGGAAAAAGCGCCGGAGAAGCTTGCGCACTAGCAAATGCAGGGATGCTTGACCCCTGCTGCTGCTGGAGAAGCGCTTCTTGCTCTTGGTAGAATAGAGCATTGTAGTTGACCGCGGCGACGCGCTTCAGCTTGTTGTGCTGGACAGGGGACGCTGCACCACCGTCGCCATTCGCAGGCCACGAAGACGCCAGTGCACCCCCCAGCGGGGGTCTCTGACGGGAACCCCCCTGGGTAGTGCTCGTGCACATGGGAAATACAGCGGCGCCGACGGTACTGCTGCGGTCATTACCCCGTTGCGCGGACGATCCTTCGTTCGTCCCCGATATGGAAGCTGTGGAAGACCGCGGCGACGACAAAGACGACGAAGGGTTGGTGCCGAGGTGTCCGCCACGGTTCTGCCTCGATACACTGACCTGCGCAGAGCCGCCATTGCTGGTGCCACTATTCCAGAGAAGCGGATGAGATGGATTTGCTCGCAGTGGACGAGACTCTATAGGCGTTGTTAGCATGGGTGGCGTGAATCGATGGAAAGACCCTCTTTTACCCAAAGCAGGAAAAGATGCGGTTGCCACAGCTTGTCGAGACGCGCCGCCGCCTGCACCAGTGGTGAATTCAGCTCTGCCGTTGCCAGAGGGCTGGCATCCACCTGCACGTCGACCGGAGTTTAGCATCCATGCGCCGCACTCGTATGCAGTACCAAAAAGGATGAGGAAGGAAAAAGGATTTGGAAGTACGGAAGTGGAGGACGAGATGTGTGCGGACCACTCGCATCTCTTTTTTCTCCTTTGGTGAGGCTGGTATGCGAGGTGCTGGGCCAACTCAAGGCAATAAAGCACTCGGGATACACGTCGACTTCACCACGCCCACCAAAAGAACATGGAGTCCGCGTTCTCACGCTGATGCTGACAAGGGCAAGAATAGGAGTCCCTACGCCCAGCAACAGGGAACGCGCTCGTCAGCAGAAGAGAGGCAGCGTAACAGCGAAAAATATCGAAGAGGCGCTGAATCATGAGGACGAATATATATGTTCGATGATGTTGCGTTTGTTGAAGATGGAGAGAAAGAATGCTAAGTTCACGTGCTGCGTGCGCCAGATTGCGGACTTGTTTGCCCTCTCGAGAAGGTGGTATAGAGGAAGGAAGGAGACCGGCAATACGGCAACTTGCGGCGATCCAAGGACAGCAAAACGGACAACTTCGCACGTGAGCATCTTTCTCTACCCGGTCCTCTTCGTTCAACGTCGCGGAGCTTCGACCTTGTAACAAGAAGACGGTTCACGAGCGGGGCCAACTCCTCCAACGTTCATGCGTCGCAGCAGTCTCACGGGTGCTTGCTCTTGTTGTTTCATCGTGGAGATCAAGAACGCAAATGCTCCTCTGGCATCGATGCGCGCGTGAAGGTTTACGTTATCGCCGTTACGAAGGTCAACGAGGGGGGGAGGGGTGAAGATGGAAGTGTAGTAGCAGGTGGAAAGTGGGCGATGCTGGAGGACTTTGTGCTTCTAAAACACGAAGAGAGATACGCGGGGGTAGCGCTTCTGAGGGGCATGGGCTCCGGCTTGAGTGAAGAACTTTCACATATGTACGTATAAACAGTAGCGGCTACAACAAACCCAGTTCAACCACAGACACACATGCCCACAGAAAGAGAGACTCACTATTGGAGAGGGCAAAAAGGGGGCAGGAGAAAGCAAGCCCCCCCCCTCGTATACCTTGCGCACATCGAGTAGAAACCCGCATTGCTCGCCCAAAACCATCTTCCACAAGGTTAGATGGAAGCGTCCACGAAGCTTTTCACCATGACCACACGCTGCAAGTTCCCCTCCAAGAGGCGTTGGCCGTCATCTTTGGGCCGAAAGCCCATCCTCCGGTAGAAAGCCTCCAACTCCACGGGAGCGGAAACGAAGGCCCATCGCACGTTAAATGCATCACGGGCGATACCTTCGGCTGCCTTCATGAGGATCTCCTCGACACCGAACGGACGGACGCAGCGAACCACGCACAGTCGCTCGATTTTGGTAACTACTTCGGTGGCATTACCCGTCTCCAAAGATTTCACAACGCGGCGCAGCCGCAGCGTGCCTAAGGGAATGCGTATCCCAGGTTTGTACATGGGCTCAGGTGGCCGCGTCTCCGCTGGAGATGGGTCACCGCCTCTATTGCACGTTGTCCGACCCGGAGGTGGCGTAGCCAGTACTTTCAGTTGTGGCTTGGTTCGCTGGAAGCGCAGACCAGATCCCTCCATCCCGATACTCTTTAGCACCCTCGCTTCCTTTGCCAGCACCGCCAACTCTTCCATGAGGGCCGTGTAATTCAAGTACACAATGATGTGCATAGACACGGACTCGAAGTCGTCGAAAAGCTGCGCATCCGGAACGGATGCACTCTCATCGCCACGCACTTTGTTGCAGGTGCGGACTACGTCGGGGAAAACTGTTGGAGCCTCCCCAACCACAGAGCGCACCGAAGTGACGTGGCCAAAGAGCCCCATGGGATCCGCTTGCTCTGCAATGAGTTTGCACGCCTCCTCGAGTTTTGTCCAGATCGCCTCAGGGTCATTCTTCGTCGGCATCTGCTTCTCATCAGCCATTTCACGGTCAGCAGAACGAGGGGGCATCACCACCAGGTATGGAGCGAAAGTTCGTATCACAAGAGCCTTAAGGAAAGAACAGAGGGAGAAGAAGATGCAAGGCAGACGGAGAAAACGAAGTTTCAAGAGAATGGTGAGAAAAGAGCTTAGTGGTGGATGTCAGGAATTATCATCGTGAAGATAGGAAGGTACCCGCAAGCACGCGCTCACGGAACGGCAGGACATACACGAGACCGCCGATAACCACTGAGTGTTTGAAAAGCTGTGCGCTTCCTTTACAATGAGCAATGCGGGACCGACGGTGGCAAAAAAAGGGAGGGAAAAATGGAAGGGAGAAAGTCGAAGATCGGCGCTCCACATCGACGTCCTGCGGAGAGGAGAGCCAGGGGGCTGGAAAAGGAAGCGGTGAGGAGGGGAGGGGGGGGGGGGCACAGCTTCGATACCGACGTACACATTGGGTATTACCTGCGCGATGGGCGGAGAAACGGTTGGCGAAAGGCTAAGGAAAAGGAGGAAGTAGATGCGTTCTCTTGCCTCATCATGTGTGTATGTGTGCGCGCGCGGAAGCACAGAGAATAAAAGTCGCTGCCCTATCGTGCTTGCTAGCACACAAATACACGCACACGCACAAAACCACCTGCGCCACAGGGATTTCTTCCATCTTTTCATTCTTTTGGGGGGCCTCGCGCAAGTGTGAACCACGTGCATCCTCGACGGCTTGGAGCGGCTCATATCGACGAAGATGGCACGCGTGCTTGTGTTTATTGGAGCAAAGGAAGAGGTGGAAGAAATGGGGGACGAGCAAGGCCGGTTGGTCAGCAGAGGACGCCCACCCCGAGATTTTATCCTGTCTTGCCCCCGCCCCCCCCCGTCAGGGTGACACTTTCGGGTGCCGTCAGCGGTGGCACGGTGAGCTTCGAAGCCGAGAACGCCTCAGCGCTGCAGGCAAGGGCATCTTCGCTTTGATTATTTTGCGGAGTTGAGTTCCTTCTCACAGCGTTACCGCCGTCCTCAGCAGCGGCATCATCATCGAGTGGCGGTATCATCGCGCGGGGCTGGGGGATAGTGGTTCACCAGTAAGTGCCTCAAAGGAGCTTTCGTAACGTGCTAGTTCTTCCTTGAGGAGAGCAACGCGACCTTGCAGCTGGGCTATTAGGTTCGGGTCGAGTCCGTCCTTCGCGTACGCCTTTGCCGCCTTGCGACTCGCTAGGTGATGAAAGAGGTTCCGCCAAGTGAACTCGGCTTCCCCGCACCGGTAGTAGTGGTAAACTAAACTGCAAAGCACACCCGTATACGCGATGAAATAGGTTGTCGGCTCCACCAAGTTCCAGTCAAACACGAAGAAAATCCAGTTGAAGTAGACAGCGAACTGCGCGGCAAGGAGGGCAAAGCTTCCGTACTTCAAAAGAGGGTAGTATATACCGTAGGCATAGCGATCTATCTTGGCCTTGTGGGCCGCTAAAGGGGCCAGGGTCTTCTCTGTTTGGACGAGAAGAGTTTGCAGCTCACGCACAGTGTGGTTGACGAGGAGCTTCGCATCGGCGTTTTGTTGCTGCATCGACGCTATAGAGCTCGTTGTCGTTACCCGCAATGCCTCTTCGATAAGATTTTCGAAAGCTGCGGCATCTGTCACTACAAAGGACTTCGCTGCAGACGCTGGGGAAACAAGACCACGAGCATCTTCGCCGTCAGATACGCGATGCCCACCGTCAGAGGCAGTGGCGCAGTGCAACAAGTCAGATGCATATGCTGTGTGCACGACGACCTGCGGCAAGTCCACGGTATCGAGAGAGCTCACAGCTGGCGTTGCATCACTTGCTGGAACAAACATGTGAGGGGAAGGCACACCGAGAGACGTCAAAGTAGGTGACGCAGAGCAACAGGGCCGAGCATCACGCGGTGCTACAAGTAGCCGTGCAGGGTAGTGACGTAGAGATCCGCACCCATGATGTAGCCCAGACCCCTTGTATAGAGTTGCGGCCCATCTGTTGCGCTGAAGTCGCCCGATGCGGGCCCCTCCTATTATCAGTGACATGACTTGATCCTTTCCCTTTCCGCTTCCGTCGCCCCCCGGAAACCCGAAGGAACACCAAAGATCCAACAGGTACGGGCGGAGAGGAACGCGGGTCTTGCGAAACTACGCACTTACACTTACGCAGTGGCTCGTACAGGCACTTCCTGACCCTCTGCCCTCCATTAATTCCCTCTCCCTGCCTTTCCAAGAGACGACCGAACCAATCCTCTCTTCAATGGGCTAGGGATCCTCGGTGCACTTTAGCACCAACACTATCAACTCCGAATCGCTTGCTTCCCTAAGCTGGTCCCGTTGCTTCTCTCAAAGATTTATATATATATATATATATATATATATAAGCAAACGAGGGTGTATGCATGTAAAGCGGAGTGCTGGAGATGTCAATGGTTGCTCTTCTGTCTACCCACGTACTCTCCCGTCTTCGAAGACCTACCGATGGGAGAAAGGGAGGGAGAGAGAAGGGGAAAAAATGTACGAGCAGCTTTTCCGAAAGGGCATGTGAAGACTGATTCAGATGCGATTTCGGCTGGGTGAAGCAAGCTGTGAAAGCGTGTCTGAGATGTTCGAAAATAGAGAGAAGAGAGAATATAGAAGGGGGGGCTGACTCAAAAAGAGCTCAGTAGCCATCGGTATGTAAGACTTTTGCACATACATGTAGGTATCTCTCTCTCTCTACCGAACGAGGACCGCTACAGAGAAGTGGTCCGACGGGGTAAGGGGAGCGAATATGGAAGAAGCACGAAAGGAGGGAAGAGAAGAGGGAAAAAAGATTGCGGAGAACGTAGGACCTGGGAACAGCCGCTGCAGCAGACGACGACTTGAGGCGGCCCTCGATCTCCCGCTCGCTTCTCCGACAACTTCCGTCGGGAGGGCGGTGCCTTGCGCGTCGGAAGGGGATGGTAACAGAGGCGAATGTGTGATACCACTTAGAGAAAGGATAAGACTTCCATTTTTTCTTGCAAGTACGTTTCTGTGAAGAATGCTAAAACGATATCGGTTGCTAACATACACGAGAAAATGATGCTCGATCCGCGGATCACGGAGAGCTCCCCATCTCCCTCTGACCACCTCTCTTTTGCTCGCCGCTGAAGTTCATTCCCCCTCACCAGCTGCCGCTCTTCGTGTGGTGTGCTGCGCCTTGCTACAAAGAGAAAAAAGGGTTGTCCTTGGCCAGCTGTGGCTTTCTCAAGCCCGTGCGCCGTTCTGACTCCTGCAAACAGGCCGGCGTGGCAGCGAAGAGGATATCACCACTCAACACCTGTGGCCTCCTCCCCGACGGCCACGAAAAACTCCCCTCATCGTGGCCGTTTTCACCTCCCCCACGACCCGCATGACGGACAACTCTCGAATACGAGCACAGGAGGGGTGGGGTGACCGAAAACGGAGGAGATGCGGAGTGCGACGAGGGAGAAGGACCAAACGTACCTGTGTGCGTGGAGGGAAGCACGCCGCAGACTGCCATGTGAGCATCATCCTCGCCCCCGCACTGTTCCATGAGAAGATATCACACATGGGTGAAAGCCTGATCTAAGCGGGCACCCGAAAGCGTAGCTCCCACGGTGACACCCAGGCCGAGACCAAGCAACGCACGGTAAACAGCACAACCGCTATTCCACGTGAGAAGCGCACCGATCATGCCGTAGCAACCGCAGCGGCCCGCAGAGCGCATCCAGCGATCTTCCTCAGAGGAGGCGCGCCGCGTTGCGAGTTGACTTACGACTGCATCCACTTGCGGCTTGGTAAAGTGCGCAGACAGCTTCGCGGCAAAGAAGGGAGCAGACAACACGCCAGCAAAAGGTGGAGACCGCGCCTCAACGCCACCCTCTCCACGGCTACCGGTCGACGCGGACGTTTTGGAGTGGGTAGGTGCATGGGGCGTCACCGAGTTTGAGACGACTGGGCCATCATAATCCTTGTACAGCGCAGCATCGTGTACAACAGAATGCAGCTGAGTCCACAGAAAGCCATGTGGCACCAGCAGTGACTCCCACTTGACCGTACACTCCTCAAGCCCCATGCGTGTGAGATCCGCCAAAGCAGGATTGTCACGTAGTCGCAGCCACACCAGAGCCTTTGTGAAAGCGCGCTGCTCCGCCTCCAGATGTGCGCTGGCAGCCCTACGGTGTTCCGCATATTGCGACGCCGCCATCATTGCATCCTCCTCCTCGCGCGCCGCCTTTATCTTCAGCGCGGAGGGCGACAGCTCTTGTACGCATTGATGAGAACCATAAGCAATGCCACCAATAATGCCAAGTGGTGTGGTATACGCTGCGCTAGGGAAGAAGTAGTGGTGTAGCTTGGCTAGTGCCCGGTCTGCAAAGGAGAGGCGCGGGCGATGATACAAGTAGAAGTATATCATTGAGGCAGCGTAGCCAAGCGGCACCGTGTAACGCATTCCTGTGGCGGCGTAATACTCGCACAGGGAGAGACCCAGGTACGCGTTCGCACGCGCACAGGCGGCGTACGAGGGGTAGTCGTTGAGGTTCACATGGAGTGTAAGGAGGCAGAGGGCGTCCATGGGCGATGCAAGCTTTCGCTTCCGCGAATTCTTTTGTGGTTCACAAAGTCAGGCACGGTGTCGTCAAGCCTGCTCATGCGCGCCCTGAACCGCTGTAAATTAAGGGATGGCAACTGTAACTGATGCACTGCATCTTTAAACAACCACAACCACAGAAAGGACGAAGGCAACGAGATGCATGGGGATAAGAAGAGGAGGTGGGGGACAGAGAAGGCAGCATGAAAATTGAAGGGGAAGGGGGAGAAGCCTGTGGGCATCTACAAGATAAGACGGTGTCCGGGAGGGAAAGTCGAAGAGGACGAAACAAACAGCGTCCATACATGTCTACCGAAATAAAGACGCATAAGCGAGTGGGGTGCAGGACGTCGGACCATCCAAGCCCCAAGGCAGAAAATCAAAACCTGATGTTCGCCTCGTCAACCGTTTTTCACTCCCCGCATCCAGGTCGACGTCGCACCATGCACTCTCACCGTTGAACATACACCTATTTCTCCAATCAAAGACCAAGCGTCACAGCAGCGACCGAGGAAACAGCAAACGAACAGTCATGAACTATTTTCCTTCAAGCTCTGAACCTCGCTGCAAACACAAAATAGCTCGCATCAGCGTTGAGCTTGTAGCCAGCAGCAGCAAGGGAAAGGGGGAAAGGTGAGGAAGAGAGAAATGAGGGCACGACGACAGCACCTCCTCCACACTCACGCGTATAAATACAAAAGTGAGAAAATGGGAGAGACTTCTTTTTTATCGCGGCTCCTTGGCCCTTTGTTCACCTCCTCCTTTCTTCTTCCTTAACATCAAATTGCTTGTCACCATCGCAAACCCCCTCCCTTCCCGCCGCCACCCCGCACTAAACTCAGCAAGTGAAAGAGAAGTGGGACCAGCACCCGGGTACTACGATGACGGTGGACTCACATATGTACGCGCACACGTATATATATATATATATATATATATACATACGGAAAAGAAAGAGAAGAAAGGGGAGTAGGGGGCTTCGGCAAACAAGTGAGCGAGAGAGGGGAGAGCAAAAAAAAAAGCAAGCTGCGAAACGGCGAGCGGATGGACAATGGGAAAAGAACATTGCACCGCCCCACCCTCCTGCTCACCCGCCCACCCTCTCCTACCGAGCAGTAACTTCCTCCACGGGGCCAGATACCTTCACTTCACGAAAAGGGAGCAGGAAGACGTGGTGGGAACGAGGAGGGGGGGAGGGGAGGTGCAGACATCCGCACCTTCGCAACAGCACGAAGAACGAAAAGAAATGAACGGTACAGGTGAAGAAGGGAAAGAGAAAAGCGGCGGAGGAGCCGGTGTGAGGAACTTGAAGAGAAATGCACAATCCAAAGGACTTCGAAGAAAAGCTGAGTTCCGCACAGAAGCACTTGTTTTTTTGATGTTGCTAAGTAAGAAGGTAGCGTCGATAAATCTCGACACGTTGTCGCGTGTTGTGACGGGCGAAAGCTGCCGACAAGGGAAAAGGAAGGGGGGGACTGTAAACGACAAGTGTTTTTCCTCATAACCGGGATCCGTTCAGGCCAGGGGAGAGGATAAGGGGGTCTGGAGTACCGGTAGTGCCGCTTGTTAAGAGGAAAGAAAGCTCCTTTCTTCCACAGACGGAATACCAGCATTCACGTCGGAAGCACTGGAGGAAACTAAACTGGCGACGACGTGTGCAAGGGCCTTGTCGTTGCACTCCTGCAACTCCGCCAGCGCCTGCGCTCGAATAGCGTGCGCATAAGAGAGCGACAGACGCACTCTACGCAGTAGCTGCTCCGCGCGCACGATGAGGTCGCTCAGCCAACGAGAGCATTCTGCTGCACTGCAATGAGCCACTACCATGGAAGTACTATCATTACTTCCATCTGGCCTGAAGAGTGCTGGCATGCCCGTAGCGGCCCGTGTTGAAGACGATGGGATGTCCGTCGTGCTCGCAGCCGGTGATACAACGTGCGACGCTGCTGCACGCCCCTCTCTTACCGCTGAAAAGGGCGGGAAACGGTACTGCATGTAAAGTAAAAATAATTTGCCCTTTGAAGTCAGCGAGGTTGCTATGGAAGCTGAAGTGGCAGGCTCTTCAGGGGAAGGGTGGCGAGGCACCTCTGTTGTCAGGATTCTCTCAGGGGAGGCACTGCCCTCCGTCAGCAAGCCAGTGCCTTCATGGGCATCGCACAGAGTCCTGCGCTTCTGATCGGGACCGTCAACGACCGTCCACACCGCTGATCTCCAATACCACGTGTGGTATAATTGGGAGGCGTGATGTACGGCGGTGAGGTCCTCCTGTAATCCCGTAAGAAACAATGCCCAGTGCGTCATTGCCACCCCGACAGCCGTAAGTCTTCGTACGCTCTCCGCAGAGCGGCCGCCCACGCCATTGCCGAGGTTATCCTCCTGTGCAGCCCGGGCCTTTGCATTCCTCAAGCCCCGAGTGCCGCCTCTGTGGTGGTTACTGCCTCTTCCGAGTCGCGCCTCAGCATTGACGAGAAACTTATACAGCAGACGCAGCGCCGTCTGTGACCATAGCAGAGCCCCAGGAAGACGGTGCAGAGCAAAATCGCCTTCCTCTACAGCCTCACCATCGCCACCGTCAGAGTCAGCGTCTTTCTCATCGACCCGGTATTGTGCCCGGAGCGTTTCGCGAAGGCGCGAGGTATTAGAAAGTTCCAGCGCATCTGATGAGCTGAGTTGGTTTACTTTCGCCAGTATCACCGACTGCTCCTGCGCCGAACCGTAATCGAGCACCTGTAAAGGACCTTGCCTATGCATCGGGGAGTGGCTCCCTGCACCACTCCGGGCATCCCTTCCCGCTTCCGCCGCATCTGCAACACGAGAGGGCACTAGCGCATTATGAACGCTACTGGCGAGGAAAGGGTTCTCCATCCCTTCCGCCGCCGTCAACTCACGCAGAATGGTTTGAGCACATTCAGCCCAGCATACGGCAAGAAGCAGCCGCGCCGTTACGAGCCGTGTGAGATGAAGTGGAGATATACCACCGGGGTCGGGTGAAACGCGGCTGGCAGTCGAGGGAAGATGGAGAAGCAGCCCCTCATCAATGGAATGAACAGAGACAGCAGTAGGAGCAGCCGAACTCGCTTTTGCCAAAGCAGTCACCCTGTCTGACAGTGGATGCCGAGTGGGCGATAAAAGAGAGGTCTGTAGTCTCGCCCAAAAGGATGATACCTCTGAGTTGCGCTCTCTCAGGTTGCGAAGTTCCGCCTCCGCCATCGCGTACACCCCTGGAAGCGATGTGATCAGGCAGTGGGGCTGGCCTTCGTCTCCGGCATAAAAGGTCCTGCCGTACTCATCACGCAAAACCGTCTCATTCTTGATAGATCGCTGCGCCTCCAACGGGGCCATCGGGGGGGGCGAAGGAGGGGACGAAAACGAAGGAGGGCGGGGCGGGCACAAGGTCAGCGATGGGCCCATGTCCATACTGACCTCTGGATCGCCCCCAACCGCCGTACTCACCACTGTCAGGGAACCCGCGGACGTGTCTCGGTCACCGCCGCGCTTTCCACACTTTTGCGCGAGACGAACCACTTCGTTCATCGCCTTCACCACGAGAGCCGCCGTGCGTTGAACATATTTAGGTTTGTGCAATGGACTGTGACTCACCTTTGCGAAGAGCGCTGCAGAATGACGGAGCTGAGGGGGACTCGATCCATGAGCCTGCGCGTAAGGCTGCCCCTCATGCTGACGGTGCCACCGATTTCTTTGGTGGGTGGAGAGCGGGGGAGACTCTACCGACTCCTCAGTGGCACTCTCGGAAGACACCATGTCCAGCGAAAGAGAAATGCCCTGCTGTCCCAAGGCAGCCACGTGTGTCTGAATGCTTACAAGAGCCTCTGCCAGGGCCGCACTGCGCTCCGCGAGGCGTTCGGCGTGGGCTTGAATTGCTTCGAGCTGCTGCGCGTGGAGCATTCGCTCCCACCGAAGGGTGGAGGCGATCCGCGGTGACCATGGTGACATTGATGTATCGGTACCGATGGCACCCGTGCCAAGTTCCATGAGGTCGTCTTGCTGCAGCACGCCTTCGAGAGGCCGTTCCGCACCTTGCTGAAGCATCGCGCCGGATGAACCTGGAAGAGCCACGGCTCCGACTGTCGCGCCTCCAGCAGCGTCGAGGTTTCGACCCACTGTACCGTCACCGTCAAGGGCCGAAGGGGTCACCGCAAACGTTGACACGGGTCGGTGCTGTTCCCTGGTCGAGAAGAGGGGGGTGGAGCGTTCCGATCTCCAAGCAGCTTCGTCGATGCCAGGAGTGAATATGGCGTCCTTGTGGGTACTCTGTCGAAGTAAAGCATCCTTGTACAATAGCTGCAGTTGCTCGATCGATGTGGCAATTGTCTTCCCTTCCGGTGTCGTGTACTCACGATCAATACGATCCGACACATCCGCTGGGAGAACAGGCAAATCCGCCAGAGTGCCTTGCTCCAGCAGCCACTGCTGCCGCCCGCGCAACACTCGACTGAAGTCAGCGAGCGTCGCCTCAGCAGAACGTTGCTGAACAAGAGACTGACGCACCTCATCTGTCGTCTTAACAATGTGCTTTAGCGCATTCTTGATATCCTGCGCATCGGGAATGATGGCTTCCACCAGGTTTGACCGATCCGCCTCGACTGCTTGTTTACGATCCGTGCGAGAGTCCGTAGCCGTCTTCACGACGGCGCCACGATGCAAATAAAAGCGGTCCACCATGGCCGCAGCCGATGCCGCAGGAGGGCTACTTATGTTCAGAAGATTCGTGTTGAACCCCGGATTGGAGGCTGGTGTGGTGGAATCGGACAAGGTGAGCGGGGATGGAACCAATATGCTGTTGGTGGGCGGCGCTGGCGACGGGAGCGCCGACGCTCCACGTGCCACCCACTCCGTCCGTTGCGACAGCGGCGCGCCGGCGGCTGCGGACGAAAGAGCGACTGTGCCATCGTAGACAAATACCGCCACCACGCAGCCCTGCTTCGGGTCATCCTGCGCTGCGACGGCAAAGCGTGTGTTGGGAATGATGTGGAGGCCAAGAGGCAAGGCACCTGGAAATTTGCTGTACGCCAGCACGGAGGCCTCCCTCGGATCGGACACATCCAACACCATAAGCCGCTCTTCTCTCCCTGATGAATCCTGGCCTGCCATGATGGCCATGTTGCCCTGAAAAAGGAGGGCACTGAAGGTATACGGCAGCGAGCACTCCACATTCATCGTTTTGGGGTTCATGAGCACGCTCCCCCGCGCGAGCCCCACCCAGAGCAACCCGGAGTGGGGATGATACTGGATAATCGAAGCGTCAGACTTGACCCGGATGCGGTTCTCCTGTCCCTTCGGCACGGTCACATTCTCACCGCTGGATTCAAAGACGCGCACACAAGGGTCACCGGCGACGGCAAACACTCGGTCGACCGACTCAACGTACGCAGCATCTTCCAAGATGGCTGCGATGTTGCGCCGCTTCAGCACAACTCTCCGTTGCGGGTCCCACACGTGAACACCTTTCTCGCGTCCTGCGGTCCATACCTTGTTTTGCGCCTCCCAATACCAAATCTTATGGACTGTCTGACTGTGCGCGTTGTGAATTAGTTGATACTCAAAGTTGGCCATATTCACCACCGCGACGTGGCCGCGACTCAAGCCGCACCACATATAATTTGTATAGCCTCCACCCGCCTTGTCAAAGGTTATCGGGCTTCCAGTGGCAGTCATCACGTCACCGTCTTCCTCGCCATCGCCGTCAGCGCCGCTCTTCCTCCTTCCTGTCTCATCGTCCCCAGCGGCAAAACTGCCAGCGCTCCGACTTCGAATCGCATCATTGCCACCTCCAGAAACGGCGCCACCGTAGGAACGCACTTTCCCTTGCTTAGGCGCCCCCGCGCTGCCGCGGCCGCTTTTTTTCTTCCGGCCCGACTTGAGCAATTTCGGTGTCATCTCCGATGTCCGCGGGGACGCCGTAGCGGACTTGAACGTCGTCGCCGGCTCTTCGGCAATGCGGACTACTGCTATACAGTGGACCTGATCGATATCTTTCACCGACTTGGGATGGGTCAGTTCGCGTCCGTTAAAGCGGAGTGCTGCCAGGGGGTCATCGCCGACAGCAGCCCACAGCACCGGCTCGCCGGGACTCATCACCATCGCACGGATGGCGCTGGGAACCGTAGCTCGATAGACCACGCCTGGTGCTGCTTCATTGGCATTTAGGCGAGAATAATGTGGTGGCGATCCGGTGGTCAGCCCTCCTCTCGCACCGCCTCCGTCAGCGCCCCCACCGCCCGCATTGGCAGCATTACTACTACGGCGCACCGCGTTGGGACTGTTGCTCCCTAGTGCGGCAGGCCCCCCAGATGTCCGCGGTTGTGACTGTGGCTGGGGCAGTGATGGCGGCAGCGGTGGAGGGAGTTGAGACGTTGTGCGGCTGCCTGTATTGGCTATGGGAAGATTTCCTGCAGAGTACGCTGAAATAGGCGTGTTCCCAGCATTGTTCGATGGCACCAAGGCTTGTGTGGAGGTAGAGGAAAGCCCGCTGCGCGTACGCTCACCACCTGCGCCATTACCCGCCACTTTCTTGCTATTGGTGGGAGCGGGGGCGGACGAGGGAGATGCGCCTGTCGTGTTAGCTGTGTAGGGGGCGAGGGGCCCGACGGTGGCGATGGCGGAAGGTCGATTTTTCGCAGCTTGCCTTTTTACCATGTAGGGAGAACCTGCGAGTACAGCTGGGCTCGCCGCGGTGGATGAGCCAGCATCGCCGGGAGTACCTTTCCCACTCGCGCGTCGATTGGCATTGAGGGCAGCAGAGGTGCTTCCGTGATCGATGAAGGTATTATCATCATCCTCTGCCGGGTCCTGAGCTGGGCTGATGTACATGGTGGAGGGAGGTACTTTTTCCACCAAGGAGACGGAAACCTCCCGCGGGTGCCCAGCTGCAGGCGGCGCTGCAGTTGGGGAGCCGGAGCCGTGAGAGCGACTGTAACTGCTCAGTGGCGCCGCAGATCCGCTGCGCTGCTCGCCAGAAGGGGTATGATGCACCGATGCCTTGGCATGCATCCGGTCGTCATGCGAGGAAAGATGGGCATACGAGGGCCCAACTGCCCATCCCTCGCCATTTTTGTCATTTAAAGCGCGTAGGCTGGGTATCTCCACAGTTTCTGTGGGGGAAAGCGATGATGCTCGTGTTGTGGCTGGGCGGCAGGAATTATCGTCTGTTAGAGGAGAAGCGACGTCGCTGTCCGAGACAGCGGCCTGACCTCTTCGTTCCACACTTTGCATTAGGGGTTGCTCTGTTCACTCAACCACCTAAAGCTGACCTTGCCTTTCTTTGGAAGCACGTGCTCGGTGTGAATATATATATATATATATATATATATATGTGTGTGTGTGTGTTTGTATACGTGTGGGTTTGAATGACTACAGACCCTTCCTTCCGAAAGAGGTCGACCCTCTCCTCTCGGTCTCTCGCTCTCTCTTCTGTTGTGGTGTGCAGACACACGCACGAGAGAGGGAAAGAACAGTGACCAGCAGGCGGACAAAACGCCCAGACTCTTCACTTACCGGGGTTTTTTAGCAGATATGGAGAAAACACGTGCGCTGATGAAAGAAGAAGCGCTGTGTTCACCGCCACCATACGCATGCGCGCGTGCAGGCAACCTCGCCAAGGTCCCGCACTGCCCCTTAAGCCTTCTCTACTCCTTTCCGAGTTCGAAACTGAGGAGCGCAGGCTTCACTCGAGCGTATAGGTGTGTGTGTGCGTGAGTGTGTGGAAGTACAGGGATGGAGAGGGAAGGAGAAGAGGACAGTCAAGGTGGCGAAGCTGCGAAGAAACTTAAAAACATGAGAGGGTGGAGTACACCACAACGAAACACGAGTATCGTGCGCAGAGGAGGGGGAGTGCGACGATAGACGCCAAAGGGGGATCAGGTACACACCCGTACCGACATCACACAGACTTACGTAAAGGTGGCCCCTAGACCCGGACGCGAAGCTTCCAACGAAAGGGAGTGGTACGAGGGGGGAGCAAACATAAAAGCGGTGGTGGCGTGACAGTTGGGATTTGGTACAGAGGAAGAGGGGTCGTAATCGCATGCGCGAAATCGCCACCGACGTAGCGACAAAGACCATGCCACAACGTAGAGTTCGGATTTTTGAGCAAATAGTAAAAGAAAAGCGAGGATGATCACACTTTCATGGTGTGTGTGCTTGTGTGTGTGTGTATATGTGTTTGTGTGAGTAAACGTGAACAATGCACACTGATACCTATCAGTCCCCGTCGATTGCAAACCGACAATCCTCCATAATGTACGATGATTCACTGAGAGAGTTGTTGACTCTATCGGGTGGAAATGAATGGTTAAAATATATAGCCTTTGTGGTTGCGGAGGAAATTTTAAGAAAGGTTAGCGCTCTCCTGTTATGAAATGGAATTCTGCATGGTCAATGTTGACCCGTACGCTGGAGAGATTTTTGGGGGGAGAAGGAAGTGGGAAAGAACGACTACTGAAAAAATGTGCGCACTCGCGCCACAAAGAAGAAGGGAGGTTCAGATCAACGTCGCATTGGTGGATACCCATTCGATGCACGTGTGAAAGAGAGCAGGGGATGATGAATGCACGCATCCCGTCCGAAGCCTCCTAAAGAGAAGTGTATCCGAAGAAAATCCCCAACGGATGATAGCCCTCCTCGAGAATAGGGGAGGGAAAGAAAGAGCGCACATGGTATTGATAATGAGAAAAGAGCGCAAGTATATGTGGAAAGCACCGCAGACGAGAAGCGAACCCTCCAACAAAAAGGCAAGACACGGGGAAGAAGGATAAAGATACAGATCCGGGATGAAGGGGAGAGATAGAAGATCGTGATGGGCACAAGAGCATTTGCGCCACCACCCAATGCCAAGGAGCGCTGAAGTTTTTCCATCGTGTGGACTTGCCGACGTGTGCCTGCCCTACGAGCTTCAGGCCAGACAAACCAACGAGGGTGTCAGGAAAGCGGGAAGGTGCATCACCGAACCTCTCTTCTCGTCAGCCATTCCCCCTTCCTCTTCCTTCCCATGCAGCCTTCCATACTCTCCTCACCGACAGCTTTTTCCTCTTCGATCTGCGAATCGCTACGCTTTCGCCGAAGCAGGAAAGATATTTCCCTCATTGAAAGAAATAAACTGACGCTTACCTCAGAAGGAAACTCACTCGATGGAAGAAGCAGTAGGGTAGAGGGGGAGGGAACGAGGAAGGGGAGATGGAAAGAACAGAGGCGGAGAGGAGAGGTCAACAGCACCTGCATGGCCTTGGCGACTTAAAAGAAGTGCAGAGAGAGACGAATGTGGAGGGAGAGGAAAGCGCCTTCCTGTATTCACCAGCCCCCAACTACCCTCCTTGTTGTCGGCGAACTTCGCTGCGGAGCGAGATCCATCGGTGGGGGCCTCGGACGAAGTTGGTTTGGTTTGCGAGAGTGAATGAAAAAAAAGAGATGGAAGTGAAACGCGCACGACGAGGAGCGGCACTACCCGAAAGGAAAAACGAGGTCGAATTAGGGGAAAAAATGAAAGGAAGAAGTTTGATTTCTTCGCCGTGTTCTCACGCATCACGCCCCTCGCCTTCTCCCTCCTCTTAGCCCCTCTTCCGAAGAAGAGAGGGGGGCCAAGGTGGATCGAAGAGGGGCGAGGCACTCGAGGAATGCGAGCAGCCACTGGGCCACTACCCACCACGCACACTGGAGCACATGGCAGTGACCCCAACCCGTCAGACCATGTCGAGTGGACTTTCGCAGGTCAAGCAGTGGTCCGCGTTTTCTCAACTGCACCTTGCACAAGGAGGAGCACTCAGAGCCAAGTTAGAGACAGTCTGGAGAGGCTCCTCCGCTTTGCCTTTACCCCTCCTCCTTCCCCTTTCCCCCCCCCTCCCTTCTCGCGCATTCCCCTCTTCTCGACGGCACAGCATCATGAGTGCTTCGCGCCCACCACATGCAAAGACTTAACAAGAAGAGGCAGCAAGAAGTGAAAGGCACTCGACGGAGAGGTGGGGGGGGGAGGCGAAGCGAAGGATGTACGAGGCGAGGAGTGAGGTGGAGAAAACAACTGCAGTTGCCTAATGAAGCTGAGACAGCAGGTAGTCCAGGGCCTTGGTGCGCTCACCAAAGTCACGGATGGCAACAGAGGAGCACTTCAGGGTCTTGGTCACATCACCGCCCAAACCGCGGCGCACGAGACCGGCCCATTGAGCGAGTTTCTCGCGCTCCTCAACGTTGATCAGGTCGATGTTGCCCTGCTTAGCCAGCGCAGTGACGAGCTTCTTGTACTCCTCATCCTCGCAGTCATCAGCAAGGATACACATGTGCGCAGTCTTGCAATCCAAGGCGCGGGCAACCTCCGAAAGACCACGGACGAGCCCGTTGGCCTCCAGAGCCTTCTGGATCACAATGCGGACGGCATCCTCCAGACTTTCCGGGACCACATCGACCACGACGTTCTCCGCTACCTCAGGGACTTCAACACGGGTGGTTTCCTCAGCCATTGTGGTAGTGAAAAGGGGGGTTTCCTTAAAGGAGAATTGTAAGGGTGCGAGTGCGCGGAACACGAAATCTGCACAAGAAAACACGCGATAGAGCACCAATGTCAAGTGTCAGGAACGAGTGTGTGTGTGTGTGTGTGTGTGCATCGGTATGTGGCGTTAAAGACGCGATGTGATAGAATGAGATTTGAACAGAGAACGCAACCCACCGGAGAAACGCATATGCATAGCGTGCGTTGATGGGCAAAATAAATTTGCGATCAAGTCACGAGTTGAACAAAAAATACACAAGAAAAAGAAGAGAGTGACGCATGCCAGTATGCGGGATGGGCAACAGAGAGTAAGGCGGAAAGTAGCAACGGAAGGAGACAGAGAATGCAGAGTTGCAGGAGAATAGGCAAGAGCGAAAGACGGTGCATCGAAATGTACTCTCTTCGTCCCTCCACGCAGGTGAAGCTCGGAGCTCCCGACCCGACCGCTTCCCCTTCACCCTCTCTGCACCACACCGATTGCAACGCCGTGGAACACAGAAGCCGAGGAGAGGCCAAGCGGAGATGAAAGTCGCGGGCAGCGGAGCAGCCGACAGATGCAGGACGCCATCGAGAGGCTCCTTATCCGACTATGCCTTGGTTGTCATGAAAACGTGGGGAGAGGCCTCCGCAAGGTGGCTCACGTTCCCACCTGACACCCTCTCTTGGTATTTTTTCTTTACGTAGATGAAATGAGATTTAAAAAAGAAAGGAAAGGAAACAAGAAAGGAAGAGGTGAGAAAAGTGAGGCACGCCATCCGATGTCGACCAGACACCACCGAAAGAAAGAACAAGTCCACGGTGCCCGCACCGCAAAACTGTGAGCCACCAAGCAACGGAACGTGTTGGCGAGAAGATGGCCAAGCACACTACGTAAATGCTTTCTCCCAGCTTCATCGAACCCCTTAGACGTGCCGGAACGCCTTGCGTGCGTACGACTGACCAGGGCGGCGGCCGCGCTTCGTCTCCTTGCCGCGGTTTGTCGCGTAGGGCTTGGCGTGGCTGCCGGGCACACCCGACGCACCGAAGTGGCGGACGGACTCGCGACCCGACTTGCGACCGCGCATCAGGTAAGTGTTCTTCCCGGTCGGAGCGATCATCGCAAGCTGATCAAACGTCAAGCACTCGCCACCAGCAGCGGTGATGCTCTGACGAGCGCTCTTAGAGAAGCGCAGCGCGCACACACGAATCGCAGGAATGCGAGCCATGCGCACATCATCAAGCACATCACCCACCACTACGGCGATCGGCGCCTTCTTGCTCTTCTCCGTGAACACGGCCCTGCGCTTCAAGACGACGGCAATACGGCTCAGCGAAATGGGCGCACGGTTGCTGCGGCTCTTGAGCAGGCGCTGATACACGATCTTGTTGAAGCCAGAGCTCGTGCGCTTCGCCAGGAACTTGTACAGCTTGATCAGAAGCTTGATGTACGGGTTCGTCGAGTACGTGTGATGACGAATCGCACGACTCTTCTTGGAGATACCAGTAAGATCGACGCCCATTTTTGCTTTCTCTCGTGCCTTTCTACGGGTGTAGTGAATCAATGGGAAGCAAAAAGAAGTGGCGGAAGTCGCATATTCAGCGAGTTGGATGGAGGGAGGGGTAGAAGTATGCAAATTGATGTAGAGATGTTTGTGCAGGTGCGTTTCCGTTTCACGTCAAAAGACACGAAAGGGAAGAGGATAGGGAGAGAAGAATAAATTTTGAAGTGAAGGCATCGCGTCTTGCATAAAATAGCGCATGGACACTGCTTGGATGTAGAGGATGGGCTAAGAGGAGAGTTGCAGAAGTTCCCCTTCCTGCCCTCCATTTTTTTCTTCGGGCTCGCCGTCCTCTGCAAAAGCACCGCATAGGCAGCATTTGCAAGCCGAAAGAAATCCTGCTGCGCCTCTTCGGTGTCCGCGAGGTTTGGGGCCAGAAGCGATCTCCAAGGCTTACGTTGTGTGTGTGTGTGTAGGGGGGGGGGGGGACGGTGAAGACGGTTGCACTTACGTGTGGTGCCACGGTTTCGAAGGGGCTACAGCACCACCGCCCCACCAGAAAGCAGCATCACCTTGTGTATCAGAGCATGGAGGATAATTTCGGGGAGGCTGACAGAGGTGCAACGCTCACCGGGGTGGAGGGTCGCATTCATTCCTCGTCCTCCACCTACTCAACGGTCTACCGATCCTCCTTTCATGCACATGCATACGTAACTGTGTACACACGCATACATATATGCGCTCGCCAACCATCTTTTTTCTTTCCAGTGCAGAAGGTGGTGAAGCTGACATGGCTACGGTCAACGTCAGCCACCAATCATCGGTTTAACTCATTAGAACGACACGGACAAAGAGGAAAAAGGGAAAACGTACAAGCGAATCATCATAATAAAAAGTGACTCGGTGTCACGAGAGCGGCTGGGGAAGCGGGGTGGTAACACGAGAGGCACCACCGGGTGCCTCAGCTTGACTTAGTCATAGACTTGTCCACGGAGTGCAGCTTCTTGACCAACATAGCCGAGGAATCGGTGGGTGCTAAGCACTTCGCATTCGTTCGCAGCTCGGTGGAGGTACGAAGCCGCAGCACGCACGCCATCGTCACAACCCTCACAGCGCGAGCAGCACAAAATACCTGGAAAGAAGCAATACCTCACCGAAACCCTTTCACGCAGGTGCGCACACGGGTAGCACCGGGAGCAGCAACCAGCCGCAGGGCCTACTCTCGTTCCTCGTCCACCTGCGGAGGAACATACTGATTCATCGCCATCTCCGCATAAGGCTGCCCAAGGGAAGCGTACGCACGCACCCACGGCAGAGTCTCCCGAGGGCCACTCTGCATGTTGCCGGACTCAGCACGGCGACGGCGGCTGTGGCGCTGCCAATCGACCCTCCTCGTCGATTCACTCATCATCTGCTGCGCCTCCGAAGAATCGGCGCTTCCATCCGCGGAGTCGAGGCTGCTCTTCTCCGCAAGCTGTGGGTCGTCGTGTGGCATCCCCTCTGCGGTAGGCTGCGCATTCGTCTCCTCTGCGATCGGTGGCGGCACCGCACTCGCACGACGCCGCTGCAGATCCTGCGGGTGGGATGCAAGACGAGCGAGAGACACTACAAAACGGCCAATCGATGCGTCTGTGCTCGGGCCACTGGCCACCACCCAGCAGCCGTTACGCACCTCTCCGTTGAGTTGATCGACACCCCACCCTGCACTGCCACACAGCACCATGATGTCCTGTGCAGATGCCTCTTTTCTGTCCAGCTTTTCAAGCAAGACGTCCAGGTTGCCAGACAGCCACAGGTGTGACCCAAGCGGGCAGGCATCCGGCACGCCCGGGACCTGGTGGAGGAGAAAAATGGTGTCATCGAAGGAGTTGCCGGAGAACACGGGACCTCCAATCATGAAGGGGTGCTCCGCGAGGTGGCGGCGGAAGATGGGGTGAACTTTACCGAGACGGAGCATCTCCTTCAAAGGCAAGGGCTCGCCGTCAGCATCGCGCAGTGGCTTGTTCACCATGAAGGCGCAGGATTGGTCGGCTTCGTGCTGCACCACCAGCAGCACCGCGTGGCGGAAAAAGCCGGGGGTGGTGGGGTGGGCGAGGAGGAGTTGTACCTGCGGTGGCTCCGCGGATGCAACCGGCGCTTCAGCGCAAGCGTCACTACCCGCCTCGCTAGAAGGAGTGTGTGGCGTCGAACGCGCATCTGCAGCCACCTGTCCCTGCTCCGTGGTTTCAGCCGCGCCAGCAATAGCACTGCACGGTGCCCCGTCAGCGGTTGGGGGCCTCGCTTCCGGCGCTGCAGCGTCGACTGCGTCCTCCGTTGGCACAGAAGGGTGGGCCTCGCGCACGGGTGAGGAATGTAAAGTACGGCGAGACTTTTGCCGTGTTGAAGCCCCTTGATCTGCACAAATTTCGTGAAATGCGGAGTTGCAATGGAGCGCCACCTCCAAAGCACGTTGCAGCTGCGGAATATCAGGCGCTCCTTTCAAGATCGGCGCGGCCGACGGCGACTCTAGCGTCACCAGTTTTGCCTTCCCGGTTTCGTCTAGGCGGCAAAGGCATTGCAGCTCCTTCACGGCTGAGAAGGACTGGGACACGTTGCTCATGGAAAACGGTGTGGCTTCGTAGAGTTGGCGAAGAGCGACCGTCAGTCTACTGTAAGGAAGGATGCTGAGTGGTACGGTGGCACTGCTACCGGTGCCAGGGATCGAATCCAAAGACGTAGCTGCACTGGCTTTGGCGCCAGCGTTTTTTGCTCTAGTGCCCGTCCCAGCGGTGTTTTCCGTGGTTTGGGCCGCTAGAGGAGTGTCCTGCACTGCCGCAACCGACAGAGACACACAAAGCTCCTTATACGCTGCCACCGTCTGCGCGAGCTCCTCGGGCAACGGAGGAATGTATTGTGGCTTACCGTTGTTGAGGCGGCGGATAAGGGCGTCCAGGAAGGCCTGTGGCTCACCACCTTCCATCTCTCGCGGCGGGTAAGGCCGCCACTCCAAGTGGTGGTGATCATAGATCTGCTGTGGGGTGCACATGAGCTGCGTCCGCAGAGCGACGCCAGCGTCGATACGGCGACACCTCTTATGCAGCGTGCGGTACGTCGCGAGCACTACTTTCTCCATTGTGAAGCCACAACTTGTGCTTCAAACTGGAAAAATATGGGTAGATGGATGAGGTCGCGCGGGTGTGTGTGTGTGTGTGTGTGTTGGGGGGAGGGGGGGGAGAGGTGCGAAAATGCACGCACAGAGAGGGGACAGAGATAAGTGTGAGAGTCGTGAGGAAGTGACAGAAGCAAAACTGCACACCGGGAGAGGGAGAGAGGAGACGTGCGCGTAGGGAAGATGCACCCACTTACAGGCTCGCCTGCCCAACTTCCGTAAAGAACATTAAAAGCTAGGGAGGGAGGGAAGGCCGATCCCAGACTTTCCTCAAGCGAGCATCGCTCCGCGTGCGTGTCCCACCGGTGCAATGCTACTCAAGAAGGGCACTGGTGCCAAAACATGAAGGAGTCCCCCTCTTCTTGTACTGACGCCGCATCCATGGAGGGCAACAGCGCATTTTATCGCTCGCACAGCGGATGATGATGATCGTCCGTGTCCATCATGAAACCTGTTTCTGTGGCTCATGAAAAAATACGCCGAGTCGTTAGTCTCACCACACGTACTGTGCACACACACACATACCGGAGGGGTGAAGAAAGCTGTCATCTCCGATAAAAGAGTCCACAGGGTGACGAAGAAAGGCGCCGTCTGGCATCCTCACGCCTTTTCCCCGCACCGATAACCCCAGGCATGCAGGCCTCAGGGAGGTGTCCAATCCCTACGACGCGTACCAGCACGCACTGCAGAGCGAAGGGAAAAACGGAGGAGCAGCATTGTGGTTCACTCCATCAAATTCGCAGTGGGTTTCTCCTCTTCGGCAGATGTGTCCAGCTTCCGACGTCGCTTGACGACAGCATTCAAAGGGTTGCCCTGCCGCTCCCCACGCATCTGGGCAGCATTGTCGATGTAGCGCTGTTCATTCCAGATATCCTCGAGCGCACACCACAAGCGCCATGTCACAGCCGCACCAAGAGGAACAACAGGCAGGAAAAGACGATTGCTGTAGATGCCGAGGTACAGCGCTATTGTGGTCCCAATCGAGCTTACACTAGTCAAGCCGTACACGCCGGACTGGTACAAGAAGGCACTCGTGGAAGCGCTGTTGTGCTCTTTGAGAAGGCGAGATGTGCTTGCGCGCACAAGAGTTGTAGAGGCACCATCGCCATCTTTCGGCACCGGAATCACCTGGACATTCTCGCCGCTCTCCGTGATGGCACGACATCGTTGCAAATAGCGTTGCTGACGGTAAAAATCAGGGAGTACGCCGCACTTGGCTGCGTGGTACATCTCTTCGTAGGATATCGTCCGCCCTGAGGGTTTGTTGTTAAGGACGGGAGCAGGACTAGAGCCAGTGCTGGCGGAAGCAGGAGCATGCATCGCTGGTACAAGGAAAAGGAATGACGTGATATCAGGGAAAATCCACTCTTTCGCTGCGAAAAAGTGACGGACCTGTTGTGCGAATACTGCTACGTGCACGTGTGTCTAGATTGCCTCCCTTTTACACAAAAAAGAAACTGGCACGAGTAACGCAGGAAAGAAAAAAAAATGTCTGCCAGTGCAGAGGTTGTAAGAAATGTCCATTCAGAAGGGAACGAAAGGATCCACTACGCTCCTGCAAGCGCCCTCCACTGACCCCCCTTTCAGATGCCTACCAAATGTGTCCTACTCACACTGAAGTAGCAGCTGAACGAAGGTGCAGCCATAAAGACGAAGGCGAGAAGGGTAAGAGGAGGAAAAGAGAAAGTACGGCACATACCGGAGAAATTGACGGCGTCGGATAACATTCCAGGAGCCCGAAAGTTGGCGGTGATGACGAGAACACGCCGCGGGTGGATGGATCCTCATAAAGGGTAGTAAACACCAAATAGAGCAGCAGACTGAATACTTAAAGAACAGAGCACAGGGAAAAGCTGCACCGTCCTCATGAAGGAGAACTGCACTCCGAATTCAGAGATGTATGAGGTTTGTAGTATATTAGAAAAGGCAGAAGAAAGATGGAAGTGGACTTGACGGTGAGGTCATATCTACGTCCTTTTTGTTGTCGTTGACCCGCATTCACTGAGGCGATGCATCGGCATCTCAAACGAGGCAGGCGCGTCTTCTTCACACGCATCAGTAGTAAGGGGTATCGTAGCAGTACTTTTTACAAACACTTCACTGCCGCGAGGGGACAGGAAGATAGGGGGAAGAAGAAACGCTGACTCGACTTTTGCGCACATGTGCGCCTGTTTGCGTGTGTTGAAACAACTGACGGAATCTTTATTTTACTGCTCTATTCTGGCGCCAATAAAGAGGAAGAGGAAGGGGAGTCCAAGCAGGAGAGCAGCGCCAGAAAGCCCTCCGTGTCGTCTGCCGTGCCCGGAGTGGTAGAAGCTGTGTCATCCGAAACATTAGAGACATCACCCTCGCCTGACGGACGGTGAGATGGGCCAGTACTACTGCGGTACTCATCCAGGGTAGACCACGTTGTCAACGATGGGAATCCATTCCGACGGTTGGCCTGAGCAGACGGAGGTTGCTGGCGCTCTGGCCAGGCCTGGGACGACAAAGGCGTGCTGGACGATTGAAGAAGTGGGGCGACGCCCGAGTCCGTCAAAGATGACGATGCCGGTGGTAGCGGCGGTTGACGAAGAGAGCTGGAGCTGCCGCTTTGTTGCCTTTCCGCAGCAACGACATTGGGATCTCTCAAGCTGTTTCTGGCGCTACTGCTGCGGGCTAGCCCATCGCTGGCATCATGAGGAACATGGAGATGCCGAGTCAGCCCCCCCGTTGCGGCCAGCGGCGGCGTTCCCCTCGAAAGAGAAGCGGCCGGAGTGCCTCCACCAGATGATGCAGTGGTGGGATAGCTCTCGTCCATCGAGCAGCCCTCGCGTTGCGGGGAGGCGAATGCATCACTCGCACTACCGGGGCTGGACAGCGGCAGCTGCCGCTCTGCACGCAATAGTGCGGACGACCACGTCTGCGTATCGTTGGGCTCCACCCCACCCGTGACGTCATACAGGCGACAGGGCTGTGACCGGGATGATGGTGTCCTCTCAAGGCCACCTGAACGGCCTTTGGCGGCTGTCGAACTTTCGTTTAAGGAAGGGGCGGAGGTGTAACGAGGCTGCAAGGGTTCTGCCGCTTGAATTGGAGAGGACATATTCCGAGCGTTGGTCGAGGCATTCACTGCCGTGAAGGTGTTGTTGCCGGGTATCTTGCGTTGAGCATTCAGGTTCAGCGAACGCAGCGGCAGCGCCTCCCCAGAGGACCCCATTGCTTGCCTCGCAAGAACTAGAGTCGTTTCGGGCGCCGCGTACGGTAGCTGCAGTGGAGCCTCGTAAAGGGCTGCGTCACGGCGAAGCCGAGTCATGGCTCCAGCGATGCGGTGAGATTGACGCTCCGTCGTTCGCCTGTCGCGCTCCAGCATTCGCGCCTCCGCTGTCACCTCGATGAGGCTTCTCTCCGTCTCCAGCGCTGCGCATTGTGCGGCGTCCTGCTCGGCAACGTGGGTCACCATTCGTGACCACAAAGCATCCCACTTTTCATGCACGACGACTTGCTCAGCACGCACATCCTCCAACTTGCGGGTACACAAAGCGGTGTAGTTTTGACGGGATGCACGCATCGCACGGCGCACCTCGTCCCGCGCCAGCAGTCGGTCATTCAGTATGTCCAAAAAAGCAGTGGATGCGACATCCTGCGGCGCTGCGAAGGTTTCCGCAACGTATATCCCATCAGCAGTGCCAGCGGTGCTGCCAGAAACCGGAAGAGCAATAGAGCAGGCAGCTGCAAGATTTTGGCGGTGCGCCGCCTCCCATAGATGCATCTGAGCGTCGATACGGGCTCTATGTGTATGCTGTACGCTGCGCGCCTTCTGGAGTCGCTGCACCACATCCGTACTCACCGTCTCCGATACGGCCTGACGAAGTTCAGCGCAGCGCTGACTGGAGAGAGAGAGAGACTTCTGCTGCGCCGACACAGCGGAGATAGCGTTGCGGATGGTGTAGAGCAGTTCCTCGGCTTGCATACGAGGAACGCTGGAGGTGGATATCACGGCCGACCGATTGCGGTGGAGACGGTCTAACAGTCGTGTTTTGAACGCCAGAACCTCCTCCCTCAACCCTACAACTGGCTGGCTGCCGGTAGAGGCGACAGCGTTGCGAAGTGCTTGGAAGCTCTGGGAAGTGGACTCCTCACCGGACCTTTGCAGGCGCTGCAGTTGCCCCTTCAACGACTCTTCCTCGGCGAGGATACGCTGACGGCGCGCCTGCTCCTCCGTGAACATCCGACTCTCCAGTTCCTTCCGTTGGGTATCGGCGATGGCAAGATCACCTTCCATCACCGCGAAACACTTTTTCTGGAGCTGCGCGTATGCCTCCTCGGTTGAATTTATGTGGCGTTCCGTGGAAAGCGTCATTTTCGCCGTTACCTCATTCAGCAACTCTTTCACACGTTCGGCCGCGTCAGTGCGCAGCCTTCCCGCCATGTCACGCAGGCTGGTCTGCAGTGCGTTCACATTTTCCTGCTTCAGTAAGGCTCGTTCCTTGTAAAAGCTCATGTATCGGAGCATCATCTCCTGCATGTACTGACTGAAGAGACTCTTATGTTTGACCGCATCTTCCATCCACGCACGCTCTCGCTCTCGGCGAATGGAATGCGCTGTATCCAATGTCTGCGTGTGCACATAATCCACAAGCTTATCACGCGCACCTTGCAAGCGCTTGGAGCAGTAGCCCCGAAGCAGCGATACGGCCCGCCCCAGGGCACCGTCCAGCCGGGAAGACGCGGCGCCTACGGATGCAGAATCACCGTGTTCGTGGTTGCCAGCAATCGGTGTAGCCGTTGCACTGCTTTCAGCGGCAGCAGTCACAGCGTCATCAGCTGCGGTGGATAAAGCCACGCGCACAGCTTTTTCGCTATACGGATCCGCCAAAAGCAATAGCGCAGCTTTCTCTTGCAGTTCACGCACTGTCGCCATGGTTGCTGCTTTTTTTTCTTCGATCGTCTGTAGTTGCTTTTGGAAGCGTCCACCATCCAACTGGCGTACCTCCGCTGCTTGGTCGTTCATTTCTTTTCTATACCGTTCAGCTAGGGATGCTAGACGCTCTTCCGTATGTTGCTTCAGCTCTGCCTTCTTTATCAGTTGTTCCTGCTCTTTTTCCTCCAGCTCCGCCGTCTTCACCAAAATCGATGTATCAAGGGTGATCAGCTCGGTCTCCTCTTTCACTGCGGCATCATCAAGGCGTTCCTCCAGGTGTTGCTGCTCCAACTCCAAGGCGTCCAGAGATGCGTAGAGATCGCGCAGCTCCTTCTTTTTGCGCTCTGCCTCGGCAGCGGCAGATGCTGCCGCTGGTGAAGCAGAAGGTATTCCTGTGGGGGCTGCACGAACCCCGAAGGCTTCCTGGAGCTGCAATCCAGCAGAGGCTCGCTCGGCACGAAAATCAAGGAACGAGGGAAAAGAATTACCCACTACGTCATCAGAGGGAACGGCTACAGGTTGCACCATCGCTGGGCGGCTCTGTGGCAGCGCAGCTTCAGAACCTAGTCTTGTAAAACCAGGAGCCCCTGACGCCCGTGGCGAGGCGTCATCAACGTCAGTGAACCACGGCAGGGGATCGGAGGCTGGCGCTCTAGCACTGCTCAAAAAAGCGGACGGTTGGACAGGGATAACCGGGGGCCCGCCCGACAACGCTGCCGAGGACGATCCGGATGTTCCAGATACCGCCGCAGCGCGCCGGCCTGCCACGGGAACAGAAGCTGGCGCACTGCCGTTCCACGACGCCTCCCTTCTGCTCAGCATTGGCGCGGGCGACGGTACTCCTATGCCGATTGCACTTCCTGCACCATGAGAGCTGGTACCCGGGGGAGATGACAACGACAACACATCGGGGTTTCGAGTCCTACGATTACCCAGCGCGCCATCTACGGACGAAGCAGCCGCTGGCGGTCGCCTCAGCGCAGCAACAGTGTTGTTGAAACCACCCAGGTCATTCGCGAAGGGGTCGTCGAAGTTCATCGTTGCAGTGCACAATGAGGTTGCATGTCGGACAAAGGAACACAAGTGGTACTACAAGCTCAGGTAATACCGTCGCAGCCTGCGCCGGCCCTTCACGAAACTCAGCCGGTAAAAACAAAGGGACGCGTGCCGACGAGAGCAAAAGAGGCGCCGAAAGGCCAAAAGGACGATAAACCAATAAGTCTTCACCACAAAAATTTTAAAAAGGAGGGCAGAAGGAAGGGAAAGGAAAAGAGTAACAGGTTGAATAAACGGAACTGCGCGGCTTTCCTACGGTGGATTAAACTCACACACCCAACTTCAGCGCCGTCAGCGAAGCTCTGGCACGAGAAAAGGGGGGAGTCTTTTTTGTTTGTGTGTGCGTGTGTGAGGATGTTTTTATGTATGAATGGATGCATCAGAGTTGAGCGTGTTCTATGCAGGTATGCACGGTGCGGTGATGAAATGGAATTCGTCCCCCTCCCGTACCGCCTTTCTTCTGGGGTTTTCGTCGAATGCTGCTGTTTTTTTTTTTACACGGAGGCATTCACCTCTGGTGTGCTAGCGAGCATGCGCACACGCAGCTCTGCGTGTGAGGGCGTGCGCCTGTGAATGTGTATGAGAAGAGAGGGATGTAACCCAGAGAAAGCGAACAGATCCTTGTCTTCGGCTCATCAGGTACAGAGAGATGAATATCATCAACGATGTGAATTGGGGGAGAGGGGGGGGGAGAGATGAAGATCGGAGAATGGAAGAGCTCCATAAGGGGTAGAAGAGGGTATTCTGTCTACACTTCCTTTGAGGCGTTGTTGGCCTTGTAGTAGGCAGGGGTAGGGTACAGGAAGAGAGGCGGTTCGGTGGGCGCAGAGGTCGGAGTCCAGAATTCTCAGCCTCTCACGCCTTCAATCCCCTCTGCTCTCCTTCAAACCTGCTCGTACTACCATTACCCTCTTCTCCACCTTCTTTCTACGGTACTTCCGCCCGCAACACCATGGCGTCCCTTTCATGAAAAGGTCGCAACAAACCGATTACATCATTTGTATGAGGGCTGAGGAGCTTCTCCGCGACGTGCTTTCCACGGAGCATGAGGACGCCCGAGCCTCCCCCTCCCCCCCCTCCGCCATTTTTATCCGTCCTTCCAGTTTTTTTTATTGGCTTCTTCTCATTTTTCTTCTCCGCTTTTCAGCTGGCATGGCCACGTCTGCGGCTGCACCCTTCTTGCCTCTTCGTATGCACATCTTTGCCGTAACTCATCCTCACGTTATCTTCGCTCTCTCGTTACGCGTTAGCCCAGAGAAACGAGCAGGATGCTTCACTGCTGGTGACCGAGAGCGCGAGTTGTCCGATGAATATACGCGGAGGCTTTCGCGGCCCGATACGCTGCGCGAGAAGTACCATGAGTGGTGAATATCAAAGATAGAGGAATGATGTGCACGAGTGCGAAAAAGTTGGGTGTGTGCATGAGGCGGGTTTTTCGTCCGAACGCTTCGCTCGTTCCCCCTCCCCCCTCCTCACCCTCCTCGCTACACAATTGCGGCTTATGCAGCTGCATCTTCACTAGCATCATCATCGTCGCCATCAGAATCGCCTTCCATCCATCGCCGTTCCGCAGCAAGCCGCTCATGTGCAACTTTCTCGGCGCGCATCACAAAAGGGTTGCTGGGGCTCTTTTGCCACATCTCCCAAATGATGTCGTTGTACTGGGACCGACGGAGACCTGGTTTTTCCTCCTTGATCTTTTCCAGTTGCTCCGCATAGAATGTCTTGTAGAGCGCCTTGGCGCGCTTGCCGATGACACGGCTGTCCGGGATATTATCAGTACCAGCAGAACCACTACCCTTCTGAAGTACCGCGAGTATTTCACCGGCAGTCCCAGAGGCGGTGACCTCGGTGACCTCATCGGCAGCGGGAAAAGACGCGATGCCGCGTTCACGATTCAAATTATGAGAAGGGAGAGGCACCTCACTGGTCTTGTCCTCCGTGACCACAGCACCGTGGGAAACGCCACGAATCGCGTCTCGCTGTTTGTCGTAGTCGGCCAGCATCTTCGACAGATCCTTTTGGATTTGCCGCTGAGCCACCTTCTTCGGCACCTTGGTGTTTGTCTCCCTTTCCTCCTGCTCCAGTTGCTCCTTTTTCTCCGCATCACGACTCGCCTTCTCCAACTGCTTCCTCTCTAGCTCCCGCTCTCTCTCCATTTTTTTAAGCACTTTAGCATCCGTCTCCACCCATCGCGCGTTCTCCTTCGATGCCTCTTGGGCAAGCTTTGTGCCGATGCGTCGCTCCTCGTCCCGCAACCGCGCCTCCTCACTGTGGCGGTTGGTGAATTTATTTGTCTTGGGGCCGCTGGGCATTTCAGGACAAAGATGTGGTTTGAGGGAATGAACTGCACGTGCTTCTTCTTTGGGAGGAGATACAGATTATATACATATATATATAGATATATATGATTTGAATGCAATCTGCGAGCCCTTGTAAGAATCTCTGTCAGTGAGACAGCGGTTCTGGCGGGTGCCTATGGGAGAGGGCGCGCGCCTATGAAGGTGCCGCACCTAGGTGATGGCCTTATCAACAGTAATGTGGAAAGGGGGGCACGAAACATGCCAATCGTGAGAAGGAGACGAGAAAGAAGACACGTGCGTTGGTTTGTAATCTCCTGAGCGCCATCACAAAGGAGAAGGAGCCTGAGCAAGAGGCGAATGGGTAGGGCAATTCTTTAGGCCGAAACCGCCCCCGCGCGAAAGGAGTGACGGTGAAAGCGACTGTATCACGCGAGCGCACCCACTGCCCCCGCTTCCTAGCTTTGACCCTACGTTAGACCACCCTCTCTTTTTTTTCACCCTTATCACTGCTTCCCATGACACTTCGATTTTTGCACAGCACCGGTTTGTACTCCAACCGCACCAATTCTCCATTCCGATGCTGGAAGGAGGAAGGAAATTTCCAAAAATGTCCAAGTCATTCCGCAGCCATGGGACAGAAGTCCGCCCCTGCTCAGATGTGGGGAGCTCGCACACGAGCACATCCAGAACGGTATGCACGTACAGGCGCCACAAAGTGCGTGCGGTCGTCGCTTGTCCTGGCAATCACAGCGGAGCAGGGGACGAGGCTCTTTTGAGGGACACTCTGAATTGAGTCCATAATGATCCCAACGCAAAAAACGATCGAGTGTCACGAGAAGGGCAGTCGCAAGATCCGCGTTTTACTCCCTCCCTTCTCTCTCTTCCTCCTCCTCCGCCACCCTTCTGGTGTTTCCTTCTTACTTTCCCACACAGAGCCGGGCCCTCGCCGTCACTCATCGTCTATCACGAGGAATACAACACAAGGAGGGGGATGATAACAGGCGCAGGACGAGCAAGGGAGAAAGAGGCAGAGAAGCGCCCCTACAGTGCTGAGCTAAACAAAAAAAATGCAAAGCATTCGAGTTGCAGTGGCCTCGGGCAACCCTTTCACCGGAAAAGGGGGCTTTGGTGTCCCCTGGATTGGCAGCATCCGCCTGCGAATTCAAACTCTTATGTGCTTGATACTTAGTGCAGCCCAGTAGACCTTCTAGCTACCGGCTAGCGCACTGCGCTATTCGTTACGCCAACATCCGGAGTGACATGGCAACCACGTGGCCGTCGCGCACAACGGGCTTCAGTGCTAGTTTGCGAGACGACCCGGCGCCGCTGGCCTCCGCGATCCGGCGCCAGTTGCCAGAAAGGTCCTTCAGCGAGGCAGCCATGAGTTGGGCACTTTGCAGCGCCTCCATCTCCGATCGAAAAGTAAGATGTTGCGCCTGCGCCAAGAGCAGCACCGCGTTATCTAGTGGAAGGAGCGCTGAACGTAGTTTGGTGAGACCCACCACATCGGTAGCGTCAGAATGGGCGGTCGAGCTTCTCCACTCCCGAGATGGAGATGATAACAACGGCTTGCGTACGTACACGCACATCGGCTGCAGGCGCATCAGATCCACATCTCCACGCTGCAACGCCGGGACCTCGTGCCCGTCATGCAGGTGCATCGTTTCAATCGCCTCTTCGACGGTAGCGAGTGCCTGCCCGTCTCGCTCTGAAGACCTGAGGAAGCTTGTGTGAACGCCGGTCACATCCACAACGCGTTTTCGGGTGAGCTTCCGCGGGACCGCCGAACGATGCAAGTTCAGCACCAAATCTCCGCTCTGAAAATGGTGTACGTGGCTTGCCTCAGCTGATTGGCACCGTGTCCCACAACGAGCCCTATCGGTATATCTTCGAGTATAATACCTATTACCAGTCAGGCTTGCCGGAAGCGAATGTTGGCCTATCCCAAGTGAGCTGGAATGGGTCAGCTCCACGCACTCAACCTCATCGTGTAAGGCGGTGTCACCGAGATGTACTGGTGTTGTCCTCGACGCGTGTCGGCTCGGCCGCAGGAGAAAGCACCGTCCTGTTGGGACAACGATAGGATACCAACGGCGCCGAGCGACAGACATGAGGAAAGAGGGAGGGAGCTTAACACCCGGCTGGATCGACGTGGTAGGCACTGTGGCGATGCAGTGCGTGGGTCCTCTGGTGTACTTTTAAAAAGAGAAACCAGAGAAGCTCCACGAAAGTGAAATAGCCGGGGTCGTACGGAAGGGATGGACGACCCCCGCGACGCCAGCATGCCAAACCCACACACACCTCACCTCTCCTCTCCTTTGATATGTTCTCTTTGATGCCGTATCACCTTTGCACAAACTCGAGAGAGGAGAACAAATGAAGAGTAGTGTTCCCACCGTCGAAAAAGGCGTTTACCGGGTGTTGCGGAGAGAAAGAGGGTAGACCATCTGTGTGCAGCACATGCAACGGTGCCTGCAGCTTAACGAGGCAGGGTGAAGTGTACTAGGAGAGTGACGTCAACGTTGAAGAGTATTGTCTTAACCCATGAGAAAGAATGCAATGCCGTCAAGTTGCGTGCCTTCGACGAGAAAGGGAAAAGGGGGACATGAGAGATCCGCTGGCAGCCCGGGCAAGGCACTTCTCATGTGCTTTTCGCGTACGTCATCTTCACGGAGGAGTCGGAGTTCGAGATAAAGCGAGTGCGATGAGCTTTGTGCTGCACGGGCCGAGAGTGCATACTTTTCACGCAGAGGATCGACTCTTGTTTGCTGTGTGTGCACGTAGTGCCAACCGATACGACCAACAGTCCCCTCCTGTTCTTTTTTTCCTGGCACCTTGTGACCTTCTGAAAATACTGTGGTAGCACATTGTTTCAAGTCCTTGTCACCTATTCAACTCGTTAGCCGACATCGCTGCGGCAGGTCAACGACGGAAGGAAGATGAGGGAGGAGTCGTGCGGGGGCCCCCACCGCTTAATTCACGCCCGTCGTCCCGCCATCATCATCATGGCACATCTTCACGCGAAACAACTTTTCTTCAACCTCGCCCATCTCCCTCAGCAAGCGCCAACACATAAGGGATCGGCATCACCTTATGCGACGCGGAGAACACGTGTGGCGGTGAGGGTAAGAAAGAAAAGTGCGTCCATACCCACTGTACGAAGCAGCGAGGAGGGGAAGGGAAAGAAAATAGAGGAAGAACGCAAAGAACGAGAAGCAGAGTGGCCTCGGTATACCCGTGGTAGCACCCCACGTGCTTGTCAGCGAGTCCGCTCTGTTTAACCATCCCGTATCCTCCCTGCTGAGGTCGGTAACCCAATTTCAACTTGCATAACGCCAAACCAGCAGTAACATATTTTTTTTTAAAAGAGCACGGCTGCCCCATTACGCATGCGGCGGCTGTAGAGCGTGGGCAGCGAGAGACACGCAACCTCAACCGACCCGCCGTCACCGATTGTCTTGTGTTGTGAGGGAATTCTCTGTTGGGACTCCTTCCTTCCCGCGATGCATCGTGTGTGCGTGTATTTGATTGCTCTCTCCTCGCTCAGCGCGGTCGCGGCAGCGTGAAACCGTATTGCTGATCCATCCCGATATAGGAGTCGCATACTACGTACACGTTCAACTCTACCGCCCCATTAGGGCTGTAGCGCACCCAATCCTCATCCCACTCAATCCGCAGTGTGGTTTGGGTGCTCCGCCGTAAACGATTGATGCGCTTCAATGCTACGAGCTCGCCCGTCGGTTCGTGCCCCACCACCACCCAGTACTGCTCATCCTTTGCCTTCGAAAAATGTGGAGCTACAACGCTCCGTTGCGCGAAAGAGAGTCGCTGCAAATGGACAGTGAGTTCAAAGGACTCGGCGCTCTCTTCGTTGCCTGCGACAGCGGCAGAACGCGGCGGTGGTGGCAGGATGTCGAGGTCGACCTGGATCAGAGGAAGTCCCCGCACTGCCTCCATGGCTTCGTTGACGTCCCGCTCCCGCAGCCCAAACATGCTCATCTCGAGCACGCTCTGGAACTTCTGCAGCACCGCCAGTGGACTGTTCGCAAGCTCAGCTGCATGGCGGAGGCCACCGCACTCTTTCTCAATAACGGGAAGCATCGCCTTCACAACGTTGGGAATCTGCAGGAGAGAGTTGTCGTCCCACCAGCGCGCCTGCACCAGGCATTGCATGAGCGTCATACACCGCAGAGCCGCAAAGAGGTGACCGTTGTTCGCCGCCACATCCACCATCGCCTGAAGGACGCGTACGGCGTTGTCCATGGCGGACTTCTGATCAGTGAGGTAATCCGTGATGGGCATGGAGGCCCGCTCAAACAGGGCCTGGAAAAGGAGAAAGGCCTTGGCGTGTGCACTGTCCGCCTCCGTGTCGCGAACGGGCAGCGGCAGTTGCCGCGCGAGCTCCATATTCAGTTTATCTTCATTGTGACGCACAGGCAGCTCATTAAACTCCTCCGCATCACACAGAAGCCGAAGCAATTCGGCACAGGTGTGATGTGGTTCGATGCTGCGGTTAAATCGGTCGACAGTGATGTGAGAAATATAGTAGTACGAGCAAATCTTACCCAGTACGGTGTACTGGAGCGCATCGGGATCCGCATCCTCGTCCATTTCGTCCGGAGACTTGATACAGCCGCATTGCTCCAGATCCACCAGCACTTCCTTCACGAGTGTGGAGAGAAAGATGGTGACAGCCTTCGGAGAGCCATCCTCAAGACCATAGTAGGATGGATTACGCGCGATTCGGCGGAAGAGGTAGGTCCACGTCAGGTAGTTCACCGCATCTTGGCGAGTGTTGATCGTTCCAGACACAATCTCAGCGTTGATGTGGACATGAAGCTGTTTGTGCAGCGCGCTCTCCACCGGGAAAGGGTCATAGAGAAACTTTCGATAAAACCCCTTCTTCGGTTCGTGGCACAGCACCTGCGCCACCCCTTCCGTATCGAACTGTGGGCGACCGGCGCGGCCGATCATCTGCAGCACATCCGTAATGGGAAAATCCACGTAGGAGCTTGTCTTGGCGTCGTAGTACTCGGTACCCTTCACCACAACCATGTGCGCTGGGAAGTTGACGCCCCACGCCAGCGTGGACGTCGCAACCAATACCTGGATACGATTCGACAAAAAGGCCTCCTCCACAATGGTGCGGTCGCCCTCCAGCAAGCCAGCATGATGGATGCCGACGCCGAACTGCAAGCAGTGCTTTACGTAGGGGTCATCTAGCTGGGATGTGTATTTCTGCACCTGGTCAACACTCATGTGCACCCATTTCGCCGTGTTGCCCTCCATGAGTAAGAAGCCGATGAGAGCCATGGCGGTGAGCCGGGTCTGGCGACGAGACGACACAAACACGATGACCGGCTGAGTCGGGCTTTTCTCACATATGGCATTGTACGTCGGCTTGTTCATCGTCGCCATGCGTGGGCAGTAATTTTTGCCGTGATAACCCGCGATGTGCACCGTCATCGGCACGGGGCGCACAGATGGGTCGAAGTTGAACACCGCCCACTTCTTCTCCACACCGAGCCACGAACTCAAATCGGCCGGGTTGGAGACGGCCGTGGAAAGTCCAACCAGGCGAATGGGCGCTTTCAGATTCCACCCGATATAGCGCATGCGACTCACGATAACCTCCAGAATAGGACCACGATCGGTACCCAGCATATGCACCTCATCGAAGATAACAAGCTTTACAGCCGTCACGTAGCTGCGCACTTGCCAATTACGCGATATGCCATCCCACTTCTCCGGCGTCGTGCACAGGATGTCGGCCTTTGCAAGGGCACTAATGTCTGGGGTTGCATCACCGGAGAGTTCCACTACGGACCGACCGATGCGTTTCATGCGCGTCTTCCAGTCGCGCAGCCGCTCCTTCACCAATGCCTTGAGTGGGGCGATATAAACGATCTTCTTACCTGGGTACTGTTCGAAGACGCGCAGTACTGCCAACTCCGCGGCCACCGTCTTACCACTACCGGTGGGGGCGCCAAGAAATATACTTTGATCCGTGTGAAACATCGCATGGAACACTTGCGTCTGAACCGCGTTGAGTTGGCGGTACGTCCCGTACAGCACATGGTATTCCTCTGGGAGGACATGAAGGCGTAGCGGACTGAGCGGAAGCAACTTTGTTGTCATTTGGGAGTCCTCGGGGAGGTGTAAATGGCCGATGGAGAAGGTGAAGTCCTCCTTACAACCCATCCACCGATCACTATAGAGCCGGACCGCATACATGTCATACTGCGGAACAATCGGCACGGCAAGGTTGACCACATGCGGCGTCCCCATCTCCACCTCCTTCCTCGTAAGCAGGACCGACTCGTGGTGGAATATGTAGTGGTTGTCCTGGTCCTCAACGAGCAGCCAGAAGAGCTCCGAGTTACCTGAGAGGTCACGACTCCACACAAAGTCAGCCATGATCGTCACCTTCACGCGCAGAATGGAACGCGTGATGGGTTGAACGTCGGTTTCGATCCTCACAGAGGGGAACCTGGAGACGAGATCTGCAATGTCACGACCAGCACGCACGTTGTGCACCATTTCTCCCACCTCCTTCGCAGACATCTCTTGAAGCAGCTGCATGCTGGGGTTGCGCTTGTTGAGATTCATCCAAACCGCATCGGTAATGTTGACACGGTTACTCCAGTTCGAGAACTGCGTCAACGGATGCTCAAAATCCCAGCACTGGTGCTCCATGCATTTGCAGAGAGTCAAGAAGGTGTACGTCGTGAGGGGGTGGCCACGCTCCAGCTCAATCTCAAAGAGTGCACGACAGATACGCGGCATATTCTGCATTACATACAGCATATCTGACGTGAGAGACTGGGTATCGATGGCGAGGCGGGTGATGTAGGTTTTCAAGAGGGTGGTCACCTTCCATTGCGTGCTCGTCTCATCCGCGCTCTCCCCTGCGACATGATATTCCCGCACCTGCTTGGGAAGCATCTGGTGTAAATGTTGTAGCTCGTCCAGCTCCTCTTGTCGCACCTTCAACTGCGTGAATTCCTTTGCAGAAGCGGCGATGTTCATGGCAGCACCCATATCCAGTGTGTCGATCCACGTGTCATCAGGGCGGCGCATTTTTTCGTTGAAAATGCTGATGCTCTCGTGGGTGATGTAGTAGTGGCTCGCAAGACGGCCGAGGTCGGTACTCTCCACCGATCCTGTTTCAGGGTTGTACCGCACCATGCCCGCTATGGCGAGATCGGTAAAGGATGTGTTGATCATATCGTAGCGTACCATCTTCAGTTCAGGGTCTTTTCGAACATTGTTTACCTTCAGGCCATACGTCAACGGATTCACCCGTATGCGCTGCCACATGTAAGTGTACTCCAGCCACGAGGATGCCTCGGCAACGGAGGAGATGGTGCCAGCGTTCACCTCGGCATTCAAGTGGTCGCACAGCTTGCCTTGCATCTGACTCTCGATCGGCAGAGCGTGAGCCATCAATCGAAGAAAATGGCTCACCTCTTTCTCGTCGGAAATAATGATGCCGTGTCCGCTTGTGTCATACTGCGGGCGGCCAGCGCGCCCAAAGATCTGCATGACATCGAGGACCGATATGGAGACGAGCCCACCACGCTTGGGGTCGTACAGTTGCGTACCGCGAATGACAACCGTGTGTGCCGGAAGGTTCACGCCCCATGCTAGGGTACTAGTGGAGCACAAGACACGCAAGTAGCCCTCCCTGAAGAGTCCTTCGGTCGTGGTGCGGTCGTATCGTACCATTCCGGCGTTGTGAGCACCGAATCCTGCCGCAAACAGGGCAGGTAGATCACGGCCTTGTAGAGTACGGCCTTTCTTCTCGATAGCAGGAGGCATAACACCACTGTACTGGAAGAGATGCTCCTCACCGCGACGGCGTGCCTCTTCTACAAAATACTTGGCCAGTGTTACGGTCAGCTTGCGCGAATGCACAAAAACCATGACTTGGTGGCCCTCTCGAACGTTGCTGACGACCTCCTCGTAGGCGAGGCGATCCAGCTCGAATTCCTTGAGGTGCTTCTGTTGCCAAGGCTTCGACTGCAATCCGATAAAGGTTTGTTCGAGGGGTACAGGACGATACTCGGGGCCGAATACCTTGAGGCCCTCGCGCAGGTCCGCCTGCAAGAAGTTTGCCACGTCCTTGTAGTTCGGCAGCGTAGCGGAAAGACCAACCAGGCGAATGCGCTGCTCTGGGTTCAGTTCACTGTGCCGAAGCGTACGGGCCACAAGGGCCTCGAGCACAGGACCACGGTCTTCATTCAGAAGATGGATTTCGTCCATGATAATAAGCCGCACCTGACTCACCAGCTCCTCATTACTCTGCTTGCGCGTGATGACGTCCCACTTCTCAGGTGTTGTCACGATGAGTTGGGTCTCCGCCAACTCACGCTTCGTCAGCTGCATGTCGCCCGTAAGTTCACGCACCTTTAGCATAAACGGCGCCAAGCGACGGGAGAAGTTCTCAACCATTTCCTGTGCCAATGCTTTCATGGGAGCAACAAAAATGATTTTAAAGTCGCGATCGAGTACACCTCCCTCAAAGTGTTCACTGATGCACCGCAGCATGACCAGCAGGGCACACACCGTCTTACCCGCCCCCGTTGGCGCGCACACGAGCATATTCTGGGATGTGTGAAACGCCGTCTGAAAAATAGTCGTCTGAATCGTATTGAGGTGCGTGATGGAGAGGAAGGCTGGATGCGTCCACTCGGGCAATGACGTCGCCACACAAACGCGCTTATTTTCAGGAAGCGACTCCACTCGGGGCGGCGGAACGTGAATGCGTACGTGACCCGGTTTCTTGATTACCGTGGCACCAGCGGGCATGATCGATCCAGTGACGCTAAAATCTCGCTTGAACAGCTCATCCAACTCTGACTCCTGCATGAGAACACGATAGCGACGGTTCATATGCGCTAGCCACTTCTCATCAGCTGCCTTGACCGCATCGGTGGTGGCACCAAACTGCGCCTGGAAACGGTGATTCGCACTCTTGACAAAGCGCACTGCAAGGCCGTGTGGATCAGCGGAGGAGAATTTTGTATCGGTACCCTCCTTATCATCCAGCGTGCAAAACTCTTCCAAAAGTCGAAGGAAGACCTCCCGCGGACGGTACATGACGCACTGCAGGAGATCATAGTGCTTGTCCCCGAGCACCTCGAGCAGCTCGTCGATGACGCGCACTTTTGTTCGGTCTCTCTGATCCACGGTCTCGCAGACCGTCACACGATCGAGTGCGTTAAGAAGCACCTTGGTGAGATCCTCGTCAAGATTCACGTAGACCTGCGATACGATGTCGTCCACACTCGAAAGCAACATATCCAGAGATACCTTGCGCTGATCCTGGTACGCGGAGCGACCTGATCCACCAACGCGGTCACCGCGCGGTGAAAGCGGCTCTCCCGAATGTGTTAGCAGCGCGACCGGACGCTGCGGTTGCATACACTCCGTCACAAATGTGTTCATCTGCACCCCACCGTTGAGCATTTCCTCACTCAGGCTGCTTTGCACGGTGGAGCTTGACTGCTGAGAAATCCCCGGCTGAGAATTAAAGTGCTTCCTGTTCATCAGCACGCTAAGACGCTTAAGAGTCGCTTCGATCGCCGCACTTGTGCTCACGACACTGGTTTCATTGTCGCTGCTACCGATAAGGTTCGCGCGGCCGCGATTGCCCTGTTGAGTGCGCGCGTTACCGCCATTAAAACCGCTGGGACACGGTAGCTGGACGCCAGGCACTGGGCGCGAAGGCGGCTCATTTGCATTAGGCAACGGGAAAGCTTGAGCGCTAGGGGGCTCGCTCACACCCTCTGGCCACGGGCCTGGATTGCGATAGTTGTTGCGGTCACCGCCGCCGCCGCCTCCCTTTCGCCTACCAGCATCCCTTCCGTTGAAAGATTGAGGGTTGCCCCCGTTGCCTCGAGAGTTCCAGCGGCCACGACCCCTTCCTCCACGTGGCCCTTCAGGAGGGCCCGAAGACTGCATTCTGCGTATCACTCAGCGCCGATCCAGAAAAAATTGAAGTGAGGCCGACGCTTCAGCAGAGCGAGGGGGGCTCAACAGGTAGCCGCGACGCAGCTAGAAACCGGTGGGGAGCAGTCGCGAGCACTCCTTACCTCTTGTATTTCAACCAGCTCTCTCAACTGGAGGAGGCCTCCTTTCAAGAAATGAGGGGGGAGAACAAAATGAGAGAAGTCGAGCACGGATGAAGTTTGTGGGACGCGGGCGCAACAAAAGAACGCAAGCGAGTGAATTATCAACGCAAATGAGATAGGCAGACCGCCTCTACGTCACGATGGCCGTCCAAGACTCGATTCCTTTCTGACACAAGAACCTATCCCGACGGGAGAAGACTTGCGTGATGCTTCCAGAAAGGGCGATGCACACCGATGGAGATGGCGCAAACGGAGTATTTAGAGAGCCGACACAGACGCAGCAAAAAGGACGATGACCTAGTCACACGAGTAGAAGGTGGTCGAACCGTGTGAGGCAGCCCGTCAGATGAGATGACCAACGGAAGGGGAAACAGCGAGCTAATCGTGAGAGGCGGTTTTCCGAGGTGTGAGCGTGTTGCAGATGACCTCTGATGTACCAAAAAGGAGGCTTCCAATAGGCGAAAAATCCGAGAGACGGGATCGGTGGCGACGACGTCACCAAAAAAACAAGGAGTCGCAGTTAATACACGGAGGTTGTTAGAGAGACTCACAAAAGCTACCAGTGAGGAAATGCAAGAGCTGAGCAATCGATACGTGAAATGGCAGTGATGGGAGAAGAAAGAAAAGAGCCACGGGGCGATGAACGAAAGATACAAGGGAGTAAAGTGGATTCAAGACGGATGGAAAGACGAGCGAACCGACACAATCCAGGTCCTATGAGAGGGCGTCAGGGGAAAGGGACGCGAAAACAGAGGGCGCACATTCACCCCAATCGTTTGCCTCTACGGGCACCCACAATTACGCGAAAACAGGCACCGACCAGTCAGGGACACACACCCATCGCATCGAGATCTCGAAAGAAAGCGGGGGCGAGAGATAAGCCTCCACATGCCCCTCTTACATGCAGAAGTTCCGCCAAGACGCTCTGTTATTGTACACCCGTGGCGAGCAGGAGGAGAAAAAAAAAGATGCAAAAATGAAGTTGACCGAGATTACTACGCCCAGCGCAACTGAAAGTGAGATGGTTTCAACGTAACCCAAAGCACCATTCACGGCCAAGACCATGGACGGCGCTGGCTGGTGCCACAACTTTGTGAGCTACGCCGTACGCTGTGGTGCAACCAGCTATTTGTTGTATTGAATGACAATTCGGGTGCGAAGCAGATCTGTGGAGCCGACAGACGCCACGTTCCACTCCACGGAGAGGGGAGCTGAGGGGCGGACCGGAAAGGAGGTGCCGAGTTGATTTCGGGACAGTTGGGCACACGCTTTCTTTTTCGCGCGCACTTTCCCAAATTTATGTGGCAATACCTGGGTGCTCATGTTTGCCTCTTTCCGCTGCCGTTCTTCCGCGGTGGGTATGCGATAGTAGTTGTTGTGCCGCTGAAGTGTCGTGATACTGCAATACGGAACTGAATATCCAGCACCTTTATCGTGGTATTTGGGGCAGCACGTCTCCAGCAAAGTGGAGACCACGTCGGCGTGCGTGATGGCCATAACGTGCATCGGCGGAAGCAGTGCCGGTGGTCCTGAAACATCGCGGTCCTCCACGGAACGCTCCTCCCAGGTTTGAAAATACTTGGGTAGACGCGTTCGCTGCTCCACCAACACCGCGTTCTGCACCGCCCACGGCACCATCGCCTCGGATTGGGCTGATGGACTGCGCAGAAAGTGCGTGCTCACCACCTGCTCACAACGTCGCAGGAGATCAGTTTTGCTCTCGGGGTGTGCAACACCACATCCGTTGTGAGCTTCACAGCCGTCACCGCACGGATTTGATGGCATTGCAATGCTTTTAGTAGTCCTGCCAGTCATTCTTTTCTCGTCAGCTGATGAGCCAACGGAAGATGCCAACTTCTCTTTGACAGCGCTGGCCGTCGTGGCGCACGTCCACACTGGAAGGATGGCGTGTTCATCCAGCCACTGCTCTGCCGCGAAAGCCCAGGAGCTGGCAACCTCAGCGCTAATGTTGTACTCACCGAGAAGCTCTTCCTCCTCCACTGCCTTCGTTCGCAAGAACGGGATCAGCGCCACGCGCAGCGCATCCACTTGCGGATTAAAGTGAAGTTGGTCACCCTCCCCGGCCCCCGCAGACGGCTCGTTTCTGCAAACATAGGTGCCGCCCAAGACAGGCGGCGTGCGGAAGACTTTCGACTGCTGCCAGTCTGACAAAAGCGGTTCTACATAAACAGGCAGCTTCCCTTCAAAGGCGACGACGTCCATTAAAGCCGCAGTTTCGATGCACCGGTGAAACGGAGAGACAAGAAACATCGTGAAAGTGCCTTGAATGCGCTGCTCAACTTTCTTGTCCTTCCGAAGTGCATAATACTGGAGCGCCGTCTCGAAAGTTTGCATGCGTCCTGCGTTCGAGAGTGGTGGGTCATACAAGGGCAGCAGCGCATTCCCTTTCCAGGCACGATCAGCGTGGTCCTGCCGCTCACCGTGTCGAATCAACACGAAAAGGTCTCTGAGCTGCTCCTCTTGTTCACGTGCAGAGCTTTGCGTCGATTTGGTGGATTTTGCGAACTGGGCTGCCGTCAGAAGCGTGACTTCGCCCGCATATTGATTCGGTTCACATGGGGGGCGGTTGCGCAGTCCCATCGTACGGCGGCCCTTACCATTTGAGTGAGCTGGAACAGCGGCAGAGGGCGGCATAGACGCACCTGCGACCTCACCAGCCCCTCTGCGTGAAGCCTGTCCAAGATATCTACGAGCGATGATCAGCACCAATACCAACAGAAGGGCGACGACGCCCTGTCCCCAATGCGCCGCCCAGCGCTCCAGAAATAGCACAAACGACACTTTCAGAAGGCCCTTATGGTGAACAGGATTTAAAAAAGAGATGACGTACGTTGCCGAAGAGACCCGCAATGGATGATGAATCGGAGCACTCCTATAGGAAGGAACGGGTGCGATAGTGGAAACGAAAGTGTGCGTATTCTCTCAGGATGCGTGTGTGTGTGCGCGCGCGCGTGTGTGGTAGATAAAAGGAAAAAGAGCCCGCCCTTGGAGTGTTGGGGTCTTCCCCGTTCTTTTACCGTGGTGGGATGCGCTCCCTCAAGCTCCGCGATGCCAATGGGTGCAGTCAAGTCATGTGCGGTGGTGAAAAGGAGATATGAACTATGGATGGGATGCGATGCAAGAGGCGACCTGGTGCTATTCAGAGAACGAAACGGGCAGATTCTAACAACTTTTTTGATGGCTGGAGGTGCACAGACCAGAAAAAAAATGGGCGACAAAATAGTTGTCCAAGCGGCCGCACGTACCTGAGAAGTAGATTTGAAGGAAGTCGAAGCGGTAATGCTCCTCAAATGTCAAGACGATGGTGTAACCTCACACTAAGCACCTAGTTTAGTACGTCGCGCCGCAACGGACCTCGACGAATGCGAGCCGTAATAGTAAAGGAAGAAAAGAGGAAAAAATAGAAGAAGGAGAGGGGCGGAGAGATGGAGGGAGCGTAATATTCGAATGGAGCACCACTCACAAAGGCAAGGAACTGGGGGAAGACTTGAGTACAATGCATGCGCCGCGCAGGCATAGAACAATACTCCTCGAGCTCGTCTCACGTTGCCCATCCTTTGAAAAGATAGCATGGCAGGAAGCACTGGCCGCCCTCTGCTGCCTTTCATTTCAGGCCCTTTCTTACGGCACTCAGTTTCTTTGGCCTCCATTATCTGTTTGTTATGGGAGGAAAGATCCGCACTTGGTGCGTGCGGCGTCGCGTTGAGCTGCAACCAAAGCAGAGGGTACACGGACCCGAAAGAAACAAACGCACGCAACACATCGAATTGAATCGCGCACAGGCAGCCCTACTGAACCGGGCACAGGGGTGAGTAATCCCCTTATACCGTTGCAAATGAAAGCGGAGGGGGGAGAAGCACGTCGCCGCACGAGAGAAAAGAGGGGGGGAAAAGTCGACCTGCCGAACTTGGAGCTGGCTACAGCAGGGCGAACGAAGTTCCGCCACCCGCTGCGTGGCTTCCTCGTCGCTTTGCCTTAAGGCAGCGAACCTCTTAACTAGGTCCGTCCCCTGTGCCTTCGCGCATTACCTTCCTCCTTTTTGAGCATCTCGCTTGGGTGCAACAAACATGCGGAAACGCACCAAGAGAAAAAAGGCTATGGGTGCGCGGCTACTGCCGGCATAACAGGAGATGAGGCACGATAACAGGGGGGTTTCGCACACCGTTACAACTACCAAGTCAACAGATTCGCGGATGCCTCTATGCATCTGCTGCTGGTGGCTTCACCTCTCCCCCTCCCCCAGCACCCTCACCCCTACTTAATTTGTTCAGTATCACAGGATTCTTCGTTACCCAGCTTGTGCCGTAGCAGTGGCGTGAGATGAGTCAGCTACTTTTCTCTTCAACTCAAGCATTTCTTCCTCCAGTTGACCATAAAGTTGGAGTAGCAGATCATGTTCTCCTTCAAGTTGTTCGTATCGAGACTTCAACGCTCTTTTCTCAGATACGGATCGTCGCAGATGCTCGATCTCGGTGGATTGGCGCACCACTTCCTCTTCGAGTCTTTCACGTGTCTTTCGGTCGGTTGTTTCAGGCCATGCAGGCCATTCCAAGTTCATAAAAGGTAGTGGTGGTGGCACCGACAAATGTCGACGAATCTGAGGTCCGTTCGTTGGGAAGCTAGATGACAAAGTCTCCACGGAGGGAGACTTCGTCTGCGAAGCCGGCACACCAGTCTGAACCTCGTCAGAGGCGCGGTTAGACACTTCCGGAGAATTCGCATTCACCTTTGTTACTGACAATTCCAACTGGTGTATCGTCTTTCGTTGTTGCTCCAATTCAGTTTGAGCTGCCTCCAAACTTTTTTGCAACTGCACGTGCCGATCCTCCCAGTCTTGGATATCCTTGCGCAGAGCAGCGGCAGCGTTTGATTCGAGCCGAATTCGGTCCTGCAGCACCGCTTCTGCGGATGCACGAGAACGTTTCAATGACGTGCACTGATCAATCAAATCGGCATATTCGCTTCGTGTTTTCTGGGCCTCGACCTTCCAGAATGCACTACTGCGCTGTACGTCCTCCAACTCACTCCGGAGGTCCCGAAGAGTGTTGACGGAACCAAGCTCTACCTCGTTCAAGCGACCCTCCGCTTGGTGGGCGCGCATATGCGCCTGCTGGGTCTCACGCTCTAGATGAGCCACCTGTGTTTCGTACTCCGCAGACATGTTCTGCAGCGCACTCCGCAGCCGCTCAACTTCATGGCGGAGCTGATCCACGGTGTCAGCATTTGAATCTTTAACCGTATCCAATTCGGTGGAGTAGTTTTGTTTCAATTCATCCAACTGACTTTGAAGCTTGTTAGCTCGATACTTTTGATCTTGAAGCTCTTTTTCGAGGTCAGTGGCACGTGCATCGCTATCACGCAAATTCTTCTCAAGCTCAATGATGCGTTGCTGCGCAGCCATCTCGCTCGCCTGATTCTGCTCGTTAGCACTTAGCCATTCCGCTTCCCTAACTCGATACTCTTCCACGTCCTCTTCGAGATACCGTACCTGTGCTTGCAGTTCATTTCGTTCCATCGCTGCCGCTTTGTGACGCTCTTTTTCCTTCCCGAGTTTCTCAATGAGGAGAGAAACCTGCATTTCGATGTCTTTTTTATTAGCGGCAGAAAAATCTCTGCGCGTAAGCTCCTCTTCGAGTGAGTTGAGCCTATCCCTCAAAGACGCGTTCTCACGCTGTAACGCGGCTGCATTTTCCATCTCCTCAGCTAGCTGCTGCTGAAAACGTAGGAGCTGCTCTACTCCGCCAGATTCTTCCGTCGCGACCAGTAACGATGGGGGAGAGGAGGAACTATTCTTTGCCGCCGCAGATAGTGGCGCTGGTGGGTTCGTGGGAAATGTAAGCTCCTTGTCTCCCAGACTGGGAGGAACCGACGGTGTCTCCGTGGCCCCAGCGATTGCATCCAATGTCAAAAGAGCTACCTCGGTTTCTACCGAATATGGTGCCAGCAGAGGAGCAGCCTCACAAGCCCCGGCATTTTGCGACGGTGCGGGGGGCAACGCAGCATCAGCAGCTGCTAGCAGGGGCCATGGCGACTTTGGAGTGGGTAGCCTCGGTAGCGACGAGCTTTCCGCACTGAATTCTTGTGTCACCAAGCTCATGGGTTGTTCGCTTGCCGCGTCTGTGTGTGTCAATCGTGGCTCTGGCAGCGGTACAATAGGAGTGCCGTTCAAGGCCGATGCATCAGCTAACTTGGGTGGAGTGCCACTCACCGCCACACTAGCGGGGGGCGGTGATGGTAATGATACAGAGGGGAATATTTGTAGGGGCTCGGGTGCAAGCCTGGGTGCGTGCAGTGGTGCAGGCGCTGAAATGGACTTACTGGTCCCATCATCATCTAGTCTCTCTCGATGAGGATCTCTGTCAGCCTCTGTCCCCAGCCGCTCGATGGGCAGAGAGTCCGTTACTCGTGCCCCTGTGGAGGTCTTTTCAGTAGACGAGAAAGGTGCCACTGAAGGTGTGCCGCGTGTAGTGACTCCTTCCGCGCTATATTCGACCTCCTCATCTCCTAGCAAGTCTACCGCATCGTCAATGCGCTGCTGGATTTGATCAAGAATACTGGTCCACATTGAAGCTACTTCATTAACGTGGATTAAGCCTTACGATCATGCACACCTCGAAAATAAAAAACGCCGTTTAGCCGTCCCAGCAGTGTGTGGCGCGCGCTACAACGCGTGCTGCTGAAGGAGCAATCTCTGTAGAGGGAGTTTGACTCAATATAAATGTATGCATATATACATTTCAATGTGTGAGAGTATTTTCTTTGCTACCATACGTGGCAGAAAACGTAATGGCTGGCGGTGCGTTTAGAAAAATAGGGCACCTGTAGGTTAGAGCTCAGATGATGGCAACGGCAGGTTTTTAAAAAAGCAAGCGGAGGGACCGTAGATAACAGCCACCGGTTTTCACCCAGTTGCCTTCCGAGGAGCAGTAGCGTTCCCTACAGCAGCGGAAATGTCGGAGCGACCCGGTAGAGCGTGGGGCTAACAAAGTCCTGCTCAATTGCAGTAGGAGCATTCAAAACGGGCAGCTGCCCCCACAGAGGCACAGCTTCAAGAGATGTCGAGCAGTAGAATGTCCTTTTCTATTTGTCTGGTCAGCACGGCTGCCGCAGGCCCTAGGTCTGTGATTTTTTTTTTAAAAAGGTCTAGTCTAAAAGCGAATCAGTTACGCCGACGCTTTAAAATCTAGTCGTCTACAGCGCTTTAGCAGCTGAGAAGAACATCCCGGAGCTACCTCTACTTATCCACGGGTCAAACTTCTTTGTTTGCATAAGAAACACGAAAAAGATCATCGCTTCAAACTATTTGGCCAGAACATAGTCGAGCCTCTTGTTTTTTGTCTGGACGGCGTCGCGTATATCCGAGAATCAATCTCAAGTTGAGGTGAGTCAGATTGCCCACTGCCACCGTCCAGGTGATGAGGAGGAGAAGCGGGAGGGAAAAGTATTTCACTGCTATCACTACTAGGATCCAAGGCGGAGACAGACTGAGCTCGAGCTTGGTACACAGTCAAATCCCTTTCGTACTGCTCGCTAGGTGGGCTGTGACGGTGATCACGAGGTCGGCTTTCCGCTCGCATCGATCTCGGTGGCGCATTAGCAGCATAATCTTTCGAAAGAAGCCCAGCCATAACAGTAGAAAGAGAGAGGCATTTGAAAAAGTCTGAAATCCCACCTGTTTGGCCCCAACGCGACCATTCCTTTGCGTACTGTTCGACAACATAAACTGTATGCAGTATCCAAAGGAGAAGGGAAGTGAAAAGCAACACGAGGAAAGGCATATGAAACGCGGAAGCAGTGACTAATAGAGCCGCACCTAATGTGTTTTGAAATAAAAGCAGTGGTATCGACATCTGGGCGTTATAGACACCAATGACATTTTGAACGTGTAATCTAGATGCATCATGATCAACAGAACGGTGCGCGAGCACATAAAGGTCGTAGTACATCAACGCACAACACGCGAATGGTGTTACAGGGATGCACCAAAGATATAAAAAGTTATTGGAAAACTTTGGCGAAGACAAAGTGCCCTTGAGGGCGCGTCGCAAATACACTGAAACACGCGCATAATTGTAGGTGAGAATTAAATTTGTAGCCAAGTACTGAAACAGAGATAGTGACCCGAGCAAGACGTATCCGGCTACCCAGTACCCGACGCACAACGAGCAGTTCAGCCCGTAAATGATTAGGCGGGTTAATCCCATAAGCAGCACTGTGTTGTTTCCTTGGCGATAGAGCACTGGAACAAACGAAAGCGCATACAGCACACTAAGACAGCAGAAGAAAGTAACGGAATCCGGGAAGGGAAAAAGGCACCCCAGTGAGCTCTGCCATTGGACCAACTCGACCACGAGACCTATGCACGAGCCCAAAAATCCAAAAAAAAGCATCGCTAGATGAGCGCCAGCAACATTAACAGGTAAACGTTGACGCAGGCAGAGGACAGGAACATAAAAGGCCGCAACGACCGCCGAGTAGATCGTTGCTGGGATCCAAACGTACCACTGCCGTATTGAGCCATATCGATCTAGGATTAGAAGAGCTTGCAGTGTGCAGTCAGACCTATAGCTTAGAGTAACGGGCCACGTACTATCCGAATCCGTAAGGAAAGATATCGAGTGTGTATCGGAAAGATCCCCACGCGCAATATCAATATTTTTTATCCGGCCCTGGCGCGTTTGTAAAGACAAATTTAGAGATGTAGCACAGGCATTGCCATCAAGAGAAATGGCACCAAGAATGCTGAAACGCATTCCACTTGAGACAACCCCATCCATCGCCACCTTGAGTGGATCAAGGGTAATCACGCAAAAATTGCTCGTTGCGGACGAGGAGGAATTCTGTGAGTTTAGGGTTATGGAGGGGATAATTTCGAACAGAGTGGCACTTCGGGTAGCGCTACCTGACTCCAAGACCATTCTCTGCTGCAGTTGCTTTTCAGCTGCGCGCTTCTCAAAGGTGAGAGTGCCTCCGCTGAGCTGTTCAACTCGTTGAGCAAATGGAGGAAGGGACCAGATGGGATCAAGAATGTATAGGCTATCCATTGGTATTGTCCCTCCACACTTTACCGTGGCAACCCGTATGCCTGAAACGGCATCGATGGTCAACAATAAAAATAATACGAGAGACCCAATTTGCAGAAAATAGATCATTATTGCGGTCTGATGTATTTGTTTTGGGAGCGCCACAAATTCCAGCTTCAAACGAGGCGCGTTTTTTTTCGCCCCAGGGACGTGGCTCAATAGCGGGGCTCGGTATTCCCTAGTTCAAATCATGGATGCAGACGCACTACCCATTGGTTTACCTAAGATCATGTTAGACAAGGGAAATGGGAAAAGGGAAGACGATTCTGATACGGGTAATACGAATGAAACAGCTGAAAGCGCATGAGAAATAGAAAATGAAAGGTGCCGAGGCACCTTGTTTTCAAAGTCATCTGTGGTTTAGACGCACCGACATTTATCGCAGTGATTGTGTCACGTGTCAATTGTCATTTTTTTAGGTTAGCTTCCGACAAGATTCCATGCTGTTACATCACGAACTTCATTCCCGTATACAACAGCGCATAATAAAAAAAACTAGCAGTACTCTTCTTTTTTCCAGATTTGAGGAAGTGCGAAGGTTCAATACTATCACCTTAAATTTCGATGAGCAGCGAGCGAAACTCATTCGTCCATTTGAAAACACGCATAAAAAAGTCAGACATTGGAGGGGAGTAGGTGTATGATTAACACTCAGTGAACATAAATAAATGCGCATCCATATGTGCATAAATATATATGTATATATATATATATATATATATATATATCGATAGATATTACTGCATATATTTGTGTTGAGGAAAAAATTCTGTAATAACAGCAGTGAGAGCGTTGCAATACTAGCTTGACAACGCAGTCACAATTTCATGTAAACATGGGTGTTTCTTTGCGACGGCCCAGTTTATCCAAGTGTTCAATGTGTATGCCGTCTCCTTTGAGGTATGAGATGTCATCCTGCCGTTTGTGAGCTATTATCGTATTTTTTGCACCTTTAGAAATACGTTGCTGCGCATCTGAGACAGCTGATTTGAATACTGTAATTGCCTTTACAAGTTCGACCTCCGTCAACGAGTCGAGAAGCGACCCAAGAAAAGCGATCAAAACATGTGTGAATTGCTGTTGCGCGGGTGTAAGCCGTTTATGAGACGCTTCAAAACCTGTTAGATCTCGGAGTTTTTCGAGAGGCTTGGCATTAAAATCGGACTCAGCAATTGACTGGCACACTTCGTATTTCAAAGACGGTACGAAAGCATTTAGAAGGCACGCTTGAAGAACAATTGCGTCATCGTTGAGGAACTGTGCATCATACATTGCTTTTCTTATGTCGTAACTTAGAGCTCGCTGTCCGGCTGGATCATTATCAATACCAGTAGTGAAAAGAACCCAAACCCGGTTCAGACAGTCACGAAGTCGATCGGTGCCTGCATCTTCGAGTTTCGCTCGGCAAATCCCTTCCAAAAGAACGCTACGCTCTTTCTTTTGTGTTCGAAATTCAATTTCTTCCTGTAGAGTGAAAGTCAGGTCCGCTGTTTTATTGCCATATTTTTCAGCCGTCAGGCAGAGGCGCGTTAGGATTTGGTGTGTTCGACGACAACACCATTTTTTGAGGATTATATCACCCAAAGTGCGCACAGAATCCAACTCGTTTGCGGTAGCGGCCTGGGAACCCCTTACGTTGCTTTTTCGTGGCTTCAAGCTTCCTTGTTCCTCCGCATCTAACGCACTGTGGGACTTCCACACCGCAGCCAGTTGGGAGTGAAATGCGTTGGTCCACTTTTTGTCGCTTTTCAGTCTCAACCAGACATACTGGCTTCCGAGAGGAACAAGTTGATGGCCACCTCCAAGCGTCATTTTCCTTCCCGTGAGATCTACATCACTGTACGGATCACTTGTGTCGACATTTTTTTCCCGCACAAACTGTGCACGGGTACTAATAAAAGGCAGTAATTCGTTGAATGCAACGTCTGCCTCTTCATCACCCATGTCCGTCTGATTAGAAAACGTTTCCTCGGGAAGCAGGAGAGTTGAAAAGCGTTGCTTCGTCTTAGTCTTCGCCAGTGTGATTAGCTGTCGCCCGAGGAACAGAACATAAGGTGTTTTCTTCCTCGAGAATTCCGTCACTTTGAAAATAAGGCACACTTTCGTCGGTGCATTTTCAATTCTGATGGAAATCGTGTCGTTGTAAAAAGGTGCATTCGAGTTACGTTGGATAGAGGTTTTTTGCTCCGAGCAAAGAACATTTCCAGAAGACGCATCGAGAACTTGAATACACACTTGCGTGTCACATGGACACGGGTCATCTCCAGTCTGCGGGTAGTTTTTACCTCGCAATACTTCGAGTTCAAGCGTTCCAGTGCTCATTTTTTCCAAAATTAAGAAAAACGGTTGCTGCGAATACGTACGTAAATATATATATATATATATATATGACGCCAAGTTAGTGATGAGTGAGGTACTTCCCTACAATCGCCGTTCTAGTGAGGATATAGAGGTTACTGAACAAGTATTCTCTTCATCTGCCACACCGACCGCCGCGATAGCCCAGGCGTGTGGAAAAGTAATGCCATAAAAGAAACGGAACGGTCAAAGTTTGATGGAGAAAATATATTCCCACAATTCGCTTATTGTACCACTAGGGATAAAATACATTTCCTGGAGCTGCGCATTTTATTTCCGCATTCAGAGGAGCGAAGATGGAACCGTCTCTTTGACAGCGCTTCCATGTATTGATGGCAGGACGACAAAAGATGAGAATGACTGGCACAGATGAAGTTCGAGTCAAAAAAACTTCTCTGCTTGATGAACTCCCAAATAAATATACGCTTTTTTTTTCAAGTTACTTTTGCAATTGGGAACGAAGTATCAAAACAGGCTTCTTTCAGCGACAGCAACTATCCCACGTTTTCTCTTCTTTGTTAGGACACGCTCGTCGGCCTCCTCAATACAATACCATTGAAATGGAGACACTACAGAATGGCTTCACGCGGTTGCCGGCACACAGCATGAAATCTATGAAAAGTTTTAAGCCGTTTCAATCAGCTAGCCCCCCTCCCCCCCGATTTTCCGTTGCCTGAACAAGGCCTCCTCGTGTTCCTCTCTTGCCTCCCCGGGCGAGTTGATACAGAGTGTGCTTTTTATTTTTGCATTTAAACGAAGATTAGGCGGATTCGACTGAACGGCCGGTCTGTGTGAAGCTCAAGGCATTCCTTTGACGTTGTCGCTGGCTTTTCGAAGGCAGCAGGCTTTGAGGCGCTAGTGGGTCCCGAAAACCCGGTGTCGAAGGAACCGTCGGTGTTAGCACTCCGCTGCCTGCTAACGTGATTGTCTTCCACACCTCAGCACTGAAGTTGGCTTACTCGTGCGTAGGTATGCAAAGTTGGCCTACGAGCGGGGGTTTCGGTCGGCATCGGAGATAGCGTTTGCCTCTCACGCACACAGCGAGAATGACCTGTCTTCCGCGGGGGTGACGGTTGGGAAAGTTCCGATAATGAATCATAACAGCAACGCGAGGCAGTTAGGTACCTCTTCATCGCAAGTACAACTTGCGTTTCGATTGTCGAGGCTTTCCAATCCAGAAAGTTGTATGGGCCTCTTCAGATGCTATAACTCTCCACCCTCTCTGGAATGCTTTCTGGCCACTTCTCTTGTTACCCATTAAAAGTTTCATGGTTGCCTCCTTTTTTTTTTACCCGGGTGGTAACCAGTGGCTTCTCGGACCTCCCCTTCTTACTTCGAAGTTCTAAACACCGCAGCCTTTTCCTGATTAGGTGACTTCCTGCGCTGCATGTGCACAAGCAATGATGTGCAGCCAAAGTAAAAAGTGTATGCTAGCATTTTACGTCTGCCGCTGAGGAAAATTGGGCTCGCAACTCATCAGCAGACACGCTCACTAATTCCTCGGATATGTTGAGAGAGGGATCAAACCTATATAGAGCTGCAGCTCCTCCAAAATTCCTGCTCAGCGAGTGACTCTACAGTCTGCGCATAATATTCGAAGGTGCATCACTGCTCGAAGGTTCGCTGGCGGAGTACACCTTTCGATTGGACTTCTCGTCTGTTTGTTTGTTTCGAGCTATTTGCAGAACCTGTAATATGATAAGCAATGAGTTTTTTTTCATGACCTCCTCTTCTCTCGCCCACCTCGTTTTCTCCGTTCTACTCTCCTACTTTTCGAACTGTGGCGCAGTCTCCACACGACTCCTCATCAAGCCAATCTCCTTCCCTGTTCACCCGCGACTTTGCTTACGCTCAAAATGTCGAATGATAACAGTGACAACGCTATTGTTCGTGTGAGCGCGAACAAACGTAAGTTCGGCTATGTCGACTACGCTAAGCACCGCCTCCACGAAGGCTTCCCCGAGATAACGATTTCTGCCCTCGGGTCTGCCATCGCCGATGCTGTTTCCGTCGTGGAACTACTGAAGAACCAGGGTGTCGTGCGGGTGAAGAAAATCCGTACCGCACGCGCTCAGTTCGATGACGTTCGTTCGACCACCACCGACAAGATCGAGGTCACGCTCGTCAAATCTCCTGAGTTCGACGCTATTTACGAGCAGCAACAACAGGACCGTGCGGCAGCCAAGGCCAGGGCTGAGGATGCTGACGAAGACAACAACTAAGCTCGGTTGCCTCATATGAAGTCGGCTCTGAAGAAAAGAAAAAAATAATAAAAAGGAAGCACTTACAGGAAACGCTGATCCTCTACCGTGTATCAAAAAAGTAAAAAAAGAAAGCATGGTAGCACAAGTGCCGTGGTTGAACAGTAGAAAGGACTCGTAAATTTTTTAAGGACTGAAGATGTGCTGAGTAATTGAGCGCGAAAGAAAGGCAGAGGGGGAAAAACCTTCAATCCGATCTCGCGCTGCTACTGGCTTGCTGCATTGCACACAGCTTTGCTGCACTAAGTCAGGCACATTGCAAGTGTCCTCCTTTGGGAAAAAAGAAAGCGCTCTGTTTTTCGCGGAAAATATCTTTTTGTAGTTTTGTGATAGTAAAGCTGATCGTTTGGTTGTACCTCTGAGCCCTACCGCAATGGATCGTGCAAATCAAGAAAAACATAGACTATACTCCGAGCGCTCGTTGGTGTGCGATGTTCGAACTTTGGCCGTCGTCACACAGCTGATGACTCGTGTACTTGGAACGTAAGCTTCCTCTTTGCGTCTATGAGTGCTGCACGCTGAACCCATGCATGAAAAGGTGCGCCTTTCCATATCCCGCAATTTTCAATCTTCTTCTCCTTCAAATACTTTCTGTATCTAACTAGCATAAACATATCATTCTGAACTGAGTCTTTATTCTTTGCTTTCGTTAGAAACAAAGCACTCACTGAGATCTAGAACAACACCATTCATCTCTATGTCGACGAAGACTACTGATTTCGCAAGGTAGTCATTAAGGGCTCAGCTTTGCGATGAATTATCAGCACTAGAAATAACAGTTCGAAAAGTCGGGGGACGTTCAGCAACTATACTGGATCGAATTCCTGCTCATCATGGTTTGCTTTTCTGCACATTACTGATGTTCCCCTGCTCAGTGACCCAAACTCTGTATTCTTCATCGTTTTCGTATCAACGATGAAGTAAGGAGGGGTTTAGATTGTGAGAAGCTGCCTTTTTGTTGTATCGAATACATCGATAGCGCATCTGGTGTGACAGAGAGACATGAGAGAGATACTACTCCGCTGCAGTGTTTTTCCCTTCGCCCAGCTTCCTGGCAACGAGACATTAAAATGCTACATTACCTTTCCAGAATCTAACGCGACTGTTTCTTTCTCTTGCAGCAGCATCCTCGTCAAGAAATAAGTTCTACATTGACCTCATAGTTTCGATAGATTTTGCTCTTGTGACATTTGCAATATTTCCACCACTGGAACTTTCAGCCTCGAGCTCGGCTTCCCTGTGCTTCTTATCTTTTCTTACTCCAGGACGGACAGTGAGGACTGTAGAGTAAACAAAAATTCAGATATCCTTTTAGTTTATATTTGTGAAAAACCCATTAAGTTTTTCACAGTGCACGTATGAAACTCGAACCTCATGGGTGGTACTCTCAATTTAATGCTCCGCCTTGCAGGGGCGTGTAGTACAGGACAATTTCCTCAAACTCCACCCTCGAAGGTTTGAAGTAACGTGCGAAACAAGTGGAGAGCTATATATGCATATAGATTGATGAAACTGACATCAGCAACGTTGAATTTTCAAATGTTACTCTATCAGAACTGAATGAAACCTTGCTTTACTGGCTTCCATCTTTCTCCCCCGTCTCCTGAGCTGGGTAGTTTAGTTACCATGGAGGATTATCAAATCATCGAGTCCATCGGCGAAGGCTCCTTTGGTAAGGTGTACAAGGCACGTATAAAGGGTACAGGCCAAGTGGTTGCAATGAAGTTTATCGTTAAGAAAGGTAAAAATGAAAAAGAATTGAAGAACCTGCGAAGTGAGATAGAGATTCTGACGAAACTAAATCACCCACACATTATTATGTTGTTCGACTCGTTTGAGACAGACTCCGATTTTGTAGTGGTGATGGAATATGCACAGGGTGAGCTTTTCGATATTCTTGAGGACGATAAGCACCTCCCAGCTAAAGAGGTGCAAAAGATAGCGAAACAGTTGATTCAAGCACTCAACTACCTCCATTCGAATCGTATCATCCACCGTGATATGAAACCGCAGAACATTCTCATAGGCCAGAACGGTGCAGTGAAGCTGGCAGATTTTGGCTTCGCACGCTCTATGAGCTACAACACAATCGTACTCACTAGTATTAAAGGCACACCGCTTTATATGGCTCCTGAATTGGTCCAAGAACGCGCGTACGATAATCGTGTAGACTTGTGGTCGTTGGGTTGTATATTGTACGAGCTGTACTATGGCACCCCTCCGTTCCATTCCAAGAACCTATTTGCGCTGATAAAAAAGATCGTCTGCGAGCCTGTGTCCTTCGAGTCCAAGTCAGAGGATACCATCAACCCGGAATTCAAAAGTTTCCTCAGCGGCCTTCTCACCAAGTCAGCTTCCTCACGGCTGAACTGGCCAGAACTGCTGAACCATCCATTTGTGCAGCTGACGGAAAATGATACATCCTGGCAGGAAGCTATGACGCAGCACGATACGAGGATGAAAGCACGCATGGACAGGCTCGGCTGCTTGCGACTTCACGGGTGCACCGGACGTGCGGTAGTCAGACGACAGTCAACTCAATGCAACAACATCTTCAATGCAAAGATGGCACACACTCTGCTACACAGCAATGCGTCTGATGTGTGGGTGGCCCTTCATCAGCTGGTGCGAGCCGTTAATGGGTGTAACCGTGACTTGGAGAAGTGCTCAGCTCTTTCCAGTATAGTCGATGCTGGGGTACTGGACGCTGCTTTGAAGCTGCTGCACGAAGGGCAGACGGCGAAGGTTATCGATGCGGTACTGCAGTTTTTACAAGCCCTCGTATTCCCAGAAGGCGGTGATGTGCTCGCGTTTCCTTCTGTGCGCCCCATACGCGATTGGGACTCTGTTTTAAAAGAGAAGTGGTCATACCAGCAAAGTGATTTTTTCATTCGCCAGCAAGTCGCCCTTGCATTGATACGGAAGCCCTATACAGCACTGCAGCTGATTGTCAAGGAGATTATAGGCTGCACAAAGGTTCGTTCAGAACCGTGCGTCAAAATTGTCTTTCAGTGCTTCCGATGGGAAAAAAACTTTGGTCCGCTGGTGACTCAATTACCATCTTTCCCAGAAATGTGGGAAGCTATCCTTGACTCCGTTGATCATAGCCGAGTGACTAGTGGGGAGGTGTCGTACGAGCACGCTGCACTCATCTTCCACACTGTCAGTATCATGATTCCTCACATCAAATTGGCATCACCCCAGCGAATTAATCACGAAAAACTCTTACAGCTGGTGACTCAAGCAGTTTCGGCGGTTTGCTACTACGAGGCTGGTTCCATGGATGCACACCATGACAATAAACCGCCTTTGATGTACGCTGCAGCTGCGGTGTTGTTAATTGCGTTCACCCATCGAGAGCTGAATGATATCGTAGCCTTCAAAGTCAACGATGTCCTGCTGGATGGTATCTGCGCGATTGTCGATATGACCACCGGCATGCTGAACCGTCCAGTAACACCACGGGCAGTAGGGAGCAGCTACGGGTACCCGGATTATGGCCTATTAGATGGCGTTGCTCACATGCTATCACTGCTGTTTTCCGATCCTGACTCACTTGTCTATGCAAGAGTGAAGGAGCAGGGTGAGCACCGCTTTTTAGAGAGCGACACAAAGGGTATGGCCCTGCTAGTCCTGACACTTCTCCGCGACAGCGATAGCAAGGTGGAACTATCCCCCAATGGCGTTCAAACGCTCTTGCGTGCTGCTCAGCAAATCTTTCAACAACAGAGAGAGCAGACATTTTCGATGAATCTTCTGCTAGAGCCTATTTCCTCTTATGCGGGTGAGTCAGGAAATCTGTGCTGGCTCTCGGTAATTTGCCGAACCATGAAGACCGATTACTTCCGACAACTCTTCTACTGGCCAGCATGCCGTGGCGGTGGACCCGCTGGTGTGAGCGCACACGTCACGATCGTTTCTCAAATTCTATCGGACTCACTGCGACCACTGAGCTCTTCTGCGAACCCAACCACTGCAGATGAGAAGCTGCTTACCGATATCCATCACGTTTTCCACAAGGAGCGCCTGGTAGAACTGCTCGTGCATGCTATGGACTATTCAGAGAACGTTTCCCTCAGCAGTCCATTTTCTATTATCGCTAGGCTATGTGGCAACTCACCGGAGTTTATTGAGGCCTTTGTAGATTGCGGCGGAGTTGAGGCTGCTCGAATGCGGCGTATTCTTGATCCGGAGAAGGCAGGCACCGAATTGATGTCTGACGGGCTTGTGGTTCTCTCTCAAATGGCGCGCATCTCTCCAGTGTATTACGAACCTATCCATAAAGCTGACATTTACGATTCCATAGCAGCTCTGCTTCAAAGCAGTGAAAAGGGAATCCGAAGTAAGGCCTGTACGCTGATCGGCAACTTGTGCAAGCACTCTGACTATTTCTTTGAGCTTTTGGAGAAGCACCACATAGTGGAGCGGTTGGTGAAATGCTGTGCCGACAGTGACGCGCAAACACAAAAGCTTGCTGCGTTTGCCATAGGTAATGCCGCTTTTCACAGCAGCCAATTGTATCACCTAATGGTACCTGCTATCCCATCGCTGGCGCATCTGTTGAGCTGCGAAGACGCCAAAACACGCCAAAATGCAGCTGGCGCGCTGAGTAACCTTGTCCGGAACGGCGACAAACTCGTAAGTCCGCTGTCGGAGTCGGATGTCGTGGAAGCCCTTCTTCAAATGCTGCGCGCTGACGACTCGCTTTCTTCCAAGAAGGTGGCGATGCTGGCGATCAACACATTCTGCACATATGAGGTATTTCGGCGCAAGTTTGTAGAGCTGCATTTGAAGGAGGACATTCGGAAGTTGCAGCAGGATCCAGCAGCCTACAGCGACCCCTCCATCCAAAAGTATGTTGGCAAATTAGTGGATCGACTCTACTGATGCGCACGTACTAAGGCGTGCGGTACTCCTCGCCGACGCTCATTCCGTCATCCCTTTCGTTGTCTCACTTGCCTAGGCCACTTGAAAACGCTGGATTCACGAAGAACCTTACTTGTTGCAAGTTTTATCCCGGGCTGCTTCATCTACTTGCGGTACTTTGAGCGCTAGTATACTACCTTTTTGATTCGATGCACGTGTATATATGTATATATATATATGCGTGGTGCTAACTATAATGTTTTGACGATGACTCATCCTTCTTTTGTGGGTTCTGGGGGCTCTTCCGACGCCAACAGAAGTGTGCTGGTGTTTTGCACCTTCCCCTCTCCTCTTTTCTGCTGCTTCTGGCAGTCTTCGTTCGTAACATTCTTCTGTCCTTTTGACGCAGTTATTTTTCCCGTACGTTTCGATTTACCGAGCGCTGTGGGAAGTGTTGCCCACAGTGTTGTTGCGGTCCTTTCGCTCCCGTGAAGGTAAGAAAATAGGAAAAAATAGGTTGACGCAAGGGTTGCTATCTTGACCCTCTCTGTAACAGGTGGTGCACCCCATGTCTTGCATCCAACGAATGCAAACACGGAAGCATGCTTAAGATGGCAAAAAAAAAATGCGCTACCGCCGGCATCGGCACTACCATTTCGCGTGTGGTGACGTCGACAGCACTGCAAAAAGCTACTTGGTGGCCACCTTTCTTGGATGATAGATGTTTCCCTAGAGCTCTATGATAATTTTCTGCGCTTTCCCACTCCTTCGACATTGTGTTCCCATTTCATTGCCAACGTACAACGAATCTGTACTTTTGTTGGTTGGTGCCAGCCTCAGCTCGATTGTAGAGTCAGCGCACCCTCCTGGATCAGGTTTCAGGAGAGTAGAACTACCGATTGGCACAACTGCTGCCTCTGATCATTTTTTCTCGAGTGTAATTTACTGCTCCCTTCTCTTTCTGGCGGATCGGCTACATCATCAAAGGCACATTGTCCCGTTGGAGTCTGCCGTTGAGTTCCGAAGCACACTGTATTTCACCTGGAATACGTCGCTCTCCTATCTTTTTGCTGGAGTTTGATACACGCCTCAGAGGAACGTTTGAGCTCAGAACTTGCGTGAAGCGGCACGTTTTCGAAAAAAGATGGAGCCCAAAGGTTGCTCAGCGTCGGAGCTAGAGACGCAATTCATCAATGCAAAAGCTTATTTGATGCGAGCAGATAAGGATGGCGTCAGCGCTTACGACCAGCTCACCCGCCTGGTGGAGCTTGTGCTCGATGAAAATCCGGAGAACGTGGCTGGTGACCCGTCGAAGCTTAACGATATCGTGAGTTTCATACAAACGCACAGTTTTGCCTGTGGGGAGAGTACTCCATCGGTGTTTGAAGCGTCGGACGTGCCTGCGGAGGAGTTGCGATGTTTTGAGGACAACAAGAAGCTCTTCAACCGCCCCGCACCCGAGGTACGTACCGTGATAGAGCAGCCCGATCCGTACACTACCATTACTACCACAACAGTCGTGCCGCTCAAGGCACCACCGTTCGAATCCGTCTCGGCTCAGAATAAGTCGTGGATCGCTGCGGGTTGTGGTATGCTCGAGGAGGAAGCATTTCTGCTCGACCGCTCTATCACCAACCTTGCGATGGAGAAGAACTTGCAAGACGTCAAGTTTTTCGGTAAAATTTTTGGGTCGCAGAGCGACTACTTCATTCTGCGCACGCGGCGCTTTGTGGAAGCGGGTGAAACTGTGTATGTCGAGAGCAACACGATGGATAAGCCCCCTCGAAAAAAGGGTGTCGTTCCTGTGCAAGCTGAGCCCGGTTTCGTTGGGTCCAACCGTTACTCGTTCTGGGTGACGGCGTCGCCTTCACAGAAGTGGGTGATGCTGCCCGATGTCACCCCACAGCAGATCAATGCGGCACGGGAGATCAAACGCTTTTTTACAGGTGACTTGACAGCGGCGGTAACGATGACATTTCCATGGCCAGAGGCGGTGTACTTACGTGCCCAATTGGCCCGCATCACTAGTGGCACCACCATAGCTCCTCAAGGCGCTCTGGAGGAGCCGGAGCCTGATGCAGACGCCGAGGATGAGGAAGACGAAGCCGCCACGGACGAGGATGCACCACACAAGCCGAAGGAGGCCAAATACAAGCCCCTGACGGTACCCTCGTCGACGTACGGGGAAGAAGAGATGGACGTTGCCCAGTTGACGGTGGACCGATGGGTTCACGCGGAGGGGTACATTTTCAAGAATGGCCGTCAGACGAAGGTACCCGAGAAACCTGAGCCGGAGGAAGGTGACGAGGAGGCTGAGCCAGAAGCGGCTGAGCCAGAGGATGAGACGGAAGGCGCTGACAAAGAAGAGGAAGAGGAGGAGCAACCGGAGGAGGAGATAGAGCTGTTTGCGCCAATTAACAATGACTATCTGTACGGTGTCGTCGACATTCCGCAGCCGCCACCACCCATGGACGATGAGGAAGAGGAGGAAGAGGACGAGGAGCCGGAGGAAAATGATGAAGAGAAAGAACCTGGCGAGCCCGACAACAATCCTTTGAAGCCGCTGCGGGACGAGGATGTGCCGGAGGACGACCCTAGCAAAATGAAGATCCCCTGCTGGACGATGCGGGTCGCAAACAATGTTAGCAAGGCGCACCGTGTAGCTGTGGTGCAGTCTCTCCGTTGGCCTGGTGCTACAGCGTATGCTGCGGAGGGAGGCAAGAGGTGGGGATGCGTGTATTTTGGAAATGGGATGAAGAAGACGGATGCCACCTTTACGCCGCCAGCTGCACCGCCCGTCCAAACGGAGTGTGCTGATATTGTCGAAGTGGCCGACCCAACGGCTACGGTGGAGAAGCTGGTGCGGCGCGGCGAAGAAATCCCGGAGGTCGACAGTGAGGCAGAACCAGAGGAGCTGGAGGAGGAGGAAGACAGTTAACTCACGTGTAGGGCTGCCTCAATGACAATCGTCGAGGAGGAGCTCGGTGTAGATGTACTAGAGTAAGGTTCAGTTTCGCAAGGAGTTTCTCTCTCTCTCTCTGGCAAATGGGGTTGGTGTTCTAGCGCATTCGCTTTCCCTCGGTCTTTGCAAACAATAGTGTCCACCAATGCCTGAGCTGGATAGTTTTTCTTGGTTACTCCTTTTTTATTTTTATTGAGCGCATTTCGTTACGCTTCATGTATAATACCTTGTACTTTTCGTCGCTCAGTCGAGCACGCTCATACACAGCCACAAGCACTACCCCCAAAGAAACACAATGACGTTGTTCATGAAACAAGGAGCTCATGAACTTGTATATATATATATATATGACAATCCTGCCATGTACGCGTATAGATAGATTTTCAAGATCGCATCCAGTGCAGAAGCGCACTTCGAATAAATGGGGTGAAACACATGGTACTATCAGCTCCATCAAGCGCGCAGGTGCTGAGGGCTTCAATCTTCCTGCGCCATCTTGCCAATGGAGGGGTATCCAGATTGTAAATATCCCTTCTTGGGCAAGAAGGTGTGGAATGGTTCAACCGCATGCGCCACAGCGTTCAGTTCTCTCCCTTACTGTTCTCTTCTGACTCCACTCTTTTTTTTCTCAACTGCCTCTCCCTGCCGTTGGTCATTACATTTGATCCCCAGCAGGTGAGATGACCGGTACGGATACTGGCGTGCCAATCAAGCTCCTTTCCGTCCTACATTTTGTCGGTGCTTCCTCACAGGGTTTTCACCGATAGTGTATGGGGGCACCCACGTCGAAGGAAAGAAAGGAGCGGGGCAAGGCACTTCATCTTCAGCGTTGAGTTCCTTGTCTTGTGCGAAGCTGACTTCTATGCTAGCGGCCGGGCAAGTGTACACACACGAGCCATTCCAAAACCCTCTTTCCCCGCTTGCTTTTCGCATATCGCTATATACATTTTCTCAATATCTTTCTTTCTTTTTTTGACAGAAGCTCTGCGTGTGTTCTTCTCAACTACTCCTTGTGGATTCTTGAAATCTTGTATAGCGACACCTGTATTTCTCTTTTTCCTCTTCTCATCCTCCTCCGGTCCCTCTTCGCGGTAGGGGAAGAAAGGCAAAGGGAGACTTTGCTCCCCCAGCTACGGCCATACGGATGCAGCGTCTCGCTTACTCCGTCATCTGTGGCCATAGGGTCACGAGCTTGGTGGCAGCGTTGCGCTTTCCTCTCCGCTTTGGCACGAGCGTGGGAGGGTCTTACTACCAAGAGTCTGACACCGCTGGCGTCAATCAGATGAATAATGACCTCCGTCTCGGTCTCGTCATCAAGCCCCAGAGTACTCTGATTGAGCTATGGGATCAGGCGCTCAAGGCGTGGCCACACCGCCGTTTTGTAGGGAGTAAAATGTGGGTGCATGGTAAACTGGGCTACGTCTGGGCAACCTACGCGTCGATCGACAAGGAAATTGAGGCCATGCGGACCCTCTTGTATCGGATGGGCGTCGAGAAAGGATCGCGTGTCGTGGTGATCAGCGAAAACCGTTATGAATGGATTGTGGTGCACTTTGCCACCATGCAGCTCGGAGCCCAATTCGTAGCCCTCCCCACCAACGTCACTCCCTCGGAGGCGCAGCTGGTCGTGAAGAGCACGCAGGCGAAGGTGATGTTTGTCGAAACCAAAGCGTCGTACGCCGCCATCAAAGGATGGATCGGCCACCTAGGGCAGCTCGAGCACGCGCTGTGTTTTGAGGATCAGGTGGGCGAGGGTAGTTATGCGGTGGCGATAAATGTTGCTGCAGACGTGCCGGAGAAGACACCTGCGCGAGCAGATGTCCGTTCTGAAGATACGGCGATGATTGTCTTCACAGCTGGCACAACGGGACCACCTAAAGGTGTCATGCTGTCGCACAAGAACGTCGTTGCAAATGTAAGCTCCATCTACGCAAGTCTAGGTGAAGCACTCACGCACACAGACATGTTCATGTCCCTCTGCTCATGGTGTGTCGCTGGTGCTTTGACAGCCGACTTGTATCAGGCACTCTGCAAGGGATCCTGTATATGTATCCCACCGGAGATACTGGAGGGGTTTCAGGACCTCCCACTCGTGAACCCAAGCGTGATGGTCTCTGTGGCACAGCCGTTCCAACGCGCGTACGCGAACATTGTCGATGACATCGTAAATCGTGGAACTTTCACCAAGGATCTTACACGCTTCACTGTGGGCCGCATCACCGAGAACCGCCTCATGTTTCAGAAGCCCGGTCGGATACTCCGAGCTTTTTCTCATGCGCTGCTCGGCAAATTCAAGGCGCAGTTCGGCACAGAGTTGCGCGTCGCCATTATTATTGGCCATCAACTCACGAAGGATCAATCGGAGCTGATGGCGGATCTCGATGTGTTTGTGGTAAACACGTATGGATGCATGGAGGCGGGCGGGCTCATTGCGACCGACGTCGATGTGCCTCAGCGACTCAAAGCACTTCCCGGTGTTGAGGTGCGTATTGTGAACGAAAAAAATGAAATCGTGGCGCCAGGGGATTTAGGGGAGATTCTTGTGGAGGCGCCGAATGCAATGCAGGGCTACTTCGATGTCCATATCGACCCGGAGGAGGCCAAAAACTCGTTAATTGAGTATGGCAGCCGCACCTTTGTACGTACCGGTGACTATGGCAGTCTCACGGGTGGATGGATGACGTTGAAAGGTAGCAAGGATGTCCTGCTCACCCTCACGAATGGGAAGACGCTGAATCCGCTCGAGATAGAGGCTGCCTTGACGAAGAGTCCTTTCATCAAGCAGGTGTTCCTTTACGGGAATCACCGCCCCTACGTGGTAGCGTTGGTGGTGCCGAATACCAAAGCCATCGCGATACATTTGCGTAAGGTTGAGCGCCGCGACGGAGTGCCCTTAGTCAATGATCGAGAGAAGGCGGACTGCGTTCGAGCCGAGCTGCGGCGCATGTCGAAAGATCTTCCGCCCCGCACCCACGTGCGCCGCTTCGCCTTTGTAGACGAATTCACCCTCACCAATGGCTTCATGACCGTGAAGATGGGCTTTGCCCGACAGAAGATCGAGGACCATTACGTGCACTATTTCGAGGCGCTGTATGACGACACACCGAAGTTTTACGGGTTTGCCGTCGACGATTACGACGACTTGTTTTAGTCACACCAGCAAAATCTACCGAGAAAAAGAACAGCGTGCGTACCCTGGGCAGCGCCCGCAGCTCGCATCGTCATGCAATGCACATTCTGCCGCTCTTTTTTTGAGTTGTATCGTATAGTAAGGCGAAGAAAAGCGTTCCTTTTGCGTTTTGCAGCGGACTTGTTCGCCCCTGCATCGCACTTTCCTCCTCTTCCCGCTGCACACCTCTCGTTCTTCCCGCCGCGGCTTTGAGATGGCAGGGGTGGCGACCCCTCGTACGGTGATCACTGTTGAATGGCACATACCACTCGTATAGATATGCATGCACTCAAACTGGGAAGGTTGAAGCAAACCACCTCTAGCTCGCAGACTTCGCTGCGCCTAATGTTTGCCGGATGCTTCTCATATTCTCCCTCACACCATACGTTCCTCTTGGTATTCTTCGATTCTCTCTTTTTTTTCTCCGCTGCTGTGGCGGAGGTTGTCCTCTGCCCGTTCGCTCATACATTTTTCCCTCCTGTATTCGCAACCGAAGGATTGCTTTTTTTAAACGTTAATTTTCGCATCGCTTCTTCATTTGAAGGCTGTCCATTCCAAGCGGCGTTTCTTCACCGCTTGCGCGCTGGGCTTTCCTGTAATTGTAGACTCTCGTATGGCTGCCATAGTAGTACGCGACGCTGGCAATCCGAGAAGCTTAGCGAGGGGATGCATACCGTGGGAATGGGAACCGGATGGGTGCAGCAAAGAATTTCGCAAATACCTAAGTGAAAGGTAGAGAGCCACCAATTTGTTTGTTTACCCGCGCTGACATCAACTTGTGTTCCTCCGCTCGCCTACATCCCAGCGCAGCTCTCCATGTGAACATCGACGAGAGCTGAGACACAGAGCGAACTGGAAATACAACCCTCCAATACCTTATTTCCCCGGCGATCGTAAGAGAAGCTTCTGAGGCTCTATCTTTTTCTGCTAGAAGCTCTCACTCTCTCTGCCACCATTCGACATCCTTTTACAAGAGGGTAGCCCATCTTACGCCCTCCCTCTTCCACACACGCTCGCACGAGTGCAAAGTCCGAAATAATTCCTACATACGGCAGTATGGGGACCCTTTTCCTGGCATCCGTTCTTCGCCCTCTCACCGAGAAAGTGGGTGAGGTGGAGAAGGTGGAAGAGCTGCTTGACATGCTCGAGCACTGCTTTGTCGAAGCTTTTAAGGTGACATTAGCCAACGCACAAGCCGAGGGGCGGAGCCGCATTTCCCCAACGAATCTCTCGGCTACCCTGCTCCCGTCCATCGATGCTGGCGAAGAGGCGAAGCTCCTGGTGGTACAGGCTGTCACCGCGTTTCACCGCAACGGTGCTGCTCGCCACGGATCTCTTTTTAAAAGTCACCGGTACCACCCTCACGCGGCCCTCTTTCTGCTGGAGCTGCTTCGATCTCTCAGTGGGAACTCACAGAACTGGTTTCGGCAGCTGCAACTAGACAGCCTGGAGGCGTGCTTGACGATCGTGGAAGTCATCGGCGTTGATAATGTGCGGCGGTGTCTCCCGGGCTTGGTGTCGGTGGGCGTGCGATATGTTCACCGAGCGCATCACGGCAAAGACTCGACGAAGGTGTGCCTCACCGCCGTCAAGCTTTTGCGTAGCGCATTGAGCATTTCCCTGGGAACGGCAGAGCCCATGGCCTGGGTGCAGGAAGCTTTGGAACATCTCTCCAACTCTCTCCGAGCTATTTTAGAACCGGCTGCACTGGTTCAGAGCGCTCACAGTATCTCCGTCGTTGTCGAATTAAAGCAGCTCATCACTTCTATTCTCATATCCCCTGCTGTAGTGGGTCGCTTGGTGACACCGCTGGGCTCGTTGCTACTGGTGGCCTATGCGATAGTGGAGAACATGGACCATTTGCATCGCTTGGGCGACGACGCTAGGGACCCCAATACACGTGTCCTCTCTGACGCAGAACACCGCGCTGAGACGGCAAGGGTTTGCGCGCTACTTGGCAGCCGTGCCTCCACTACAGCGATGGAGGAGGCGCTTCAGTGCTTGAGGGGTGTACCACTGCTTCATTTGGCGACCACTGTTACCCGCGTGCCACCGCTGCGGGACCACTTCTTTCCCTTGCGCCGACCTTCCTCCGCTACCGCCCTGCCTAGCGGAGGATCCGACACATTTGTGACGGCTGACACCGCTGAACCCACCATTGCCCTTTTCTCGTCCGTTGTTCGCAAGTGTGTTCGGGTTGCTGGTACCGACATGACCGAGGAGGCTCTTTACACACACCGCCGTCCACGCAAGTACCCTGCTGGCGTCGTTGATGAATTCCTGTTCTGCTTGGCTGGCGCGCTTGCCCGCCTCCCAAACTTGACGGAACTTACGGATGACTTCATGGAAGTCGGGGAAGCGGACGAAACAGTCGGCGAACAGCTCACTAACTGGGTACTGGACGAGTATGAGGCGGTGCTGCGCGATTGGGACGCCTACGCAATGCATCCGGCTTCCATTTACGTCCTTACACGGCTCGTTGTTTGGCAGTTCTGTCCAGCACGAGCGTGCTGCGCAGAGGAAGGCACCGTCGATGCAGACGGAGCTATCGCGCCGTCCTGCATCTCTCCGTCAGCCGCAGACCTGGTCGACGGCCCCTTTGAGCAGCTGTGGAGTGTGGTGGCCCAACCACATCTGTGGGCGATTACCCAAGACGAGGAACTCTGTAATTATCAGCAGGTGCATCACCGGCAGGTGGTGGCTTCCACTATCCTCCGCTTCTTGACACTATCGGCGAAGGTGCTTTCCAGTAGCAACGATATCCCACACCGAGAGGACGCGTTTCGAGGGACGGAGAAGGCGAGGCAGGAAGCGCTGGAGCGTCTCTATACGTTGACACTTTACCTCGTCCTCGAGAAGATGACGGCCAACAGCATCGTTCGCGAGGCTGCTTTGACGTGCTTGGAAGCGTACAGTATGGCCTCGCAGGAGAGAGAAGCCCTGTCCTTTCTTTTGAGTCACTCCTCCCTCATCGTAGATGAGACGGCTCGCGCGGTGCGGGAGAGTCATCTTCGTCCGGCCGCAGCGAGTGTTCTGCGCGGAAGTCTGGCCTTCATCCAGAGCCACCTAACCCGGAGCGACAGTGGTGATGCTAAGGTCGCTGCTTTTTTCGGCGCAGACGTTTCAGGTCTCGCCACCGTCGTACGCCAGCGACTTTCCGTGAAGACGATGACGGCCTACTTCGAGCGAGCGATGCGGAACGATGTGTCACTCGAAGAGGCAGCGCAGGTGGCGGACTTCGTGGCCAGCACGATTCATGTGGCACGAGAAGCGTTGCAGCTCACCAGTCGCTATGACCGTGCAGTGTCGGCGACAGAGGATGCAGTAGGCCGACGTGCAGCTGTGTTCCTTCTGCGTGATGCGCTGGACATGACGGTGTTTCTGAACTACTGCGTACCTCAAGAGGCACTGGACGAAGAGCAAGAGCGTCGTACCACGTCAGCTCACACACGCGTGCGAGCTCTTCAGTCTGTTGCAGTCGAGGCTGTGTACTCAGTGCTTCAGCATTGCACGCTACATGACCAGGTGGCAGTTGTTGCTGTGCAAACGGTGGTGCGTGGCCTCACCTGCTTCCTCACGACGAGCACCGCCGTCAATTGGGCAGAGAGGATGCGGCAGCGCCTGCTCGAAGAAGCGGCAGCGCAACGTCGCTCAGCGCAGCGGCGACGTGATAGGCCGTCCCAGAAGGGGCTTCTGAAATCAGAGGAAGGTGTGGCGAGCGTGATCGGTGATGGGGAGGTCACGGAGCGTGAGGAGGCTGATGACGAGGAGGCTACCGACACAGTGGTTCTACCCTCGGCACCGCCTCTGGACTGGCCGTGGACACACTTTGCGCCAATCGAAGCCGAAGCCGGAGCCGAAGGCAAAGCCGCTTCGGATCCCGGTCGCAAGGAGGCGCATTCGGCTGTCACCATTCAACTTCCTCGCAGTCATCTTCACACCGTTTACCGGGTCTACCTCTCCTTGTTCGCGCTTCTGCGGGAACCCATGGCTGCGTTCGCCACCGTGTCTGCAACTCCACACGCTCGCAGTGGTGTGGAGCGACGTAAGCTCAGCGAGGTTCCCATCACGCCTGCTTTCTTCGAAACACTATCGGGGCTGGAGGCGATACGCATTTTGGCGTGTGACTTTCTGCTTCATCGAATGGTCGAGGAGGTGTTGCCGCTGGTGCTGCTGTGGCGTGAGCGGGCAACCACGATTCGTATCCCCACGCACACGGAAGATCGTGCCAAAGAGGCAACTCGACAGTTTGTGCTGCACCTCTATGAAGACTGCAAGGACTCCGCCGAGTTGCAAGGGTCGATGCTGGTGAAGTGCAGTGGAACTGCCATCCTCCCCACCCCCGAGGTAGTCGCACGGTGAGAGCTTGACTGAGCCTTTCTGGCCCCACACAGGAGGCACTGAGCGTGTCGGTGGCGCAGATCACGCCTCTTCGATCTCTCCCTCTTTCTGCCCAGACACCCTTCTGTTGCATCTTGTGTCGTCCAGGCGCTTTCGAAGCTGCCCGGTTTTTCTTTTTTTGGTTCACGCTCCTGTTGGAAAGCAGGTGGAAGTGATGAGTCTCAGGCTTCATCATCAGCAGATGCCTTTCCTTCGTGGTCTGTGCCGCTGCGGTCTTGAGGGTAGGGTAACGCGCGTTGAAGAAGTATCCCCTTTTACGAAGAGCCTCCAAACCCGGTAGGCGCTCCTGCCTTTCGCGCTACGCAACTCTCCTTTTGTTCTTCTGCTCAGAGCGATGCACGTGCCGAAATGACGCGACTACATCGCCTCATTTTTTAAAACCGTCGAATGGGTGTGGGATCCATCGATCCGTGACCCCGGAACGCTTTGACTCGTCGACAAACGTGCACCACATCGGAAGAACTCGCGCACTCGTTCGTGATGCAGCATCGTAAAAGCGAGTGAGTTTTTACCTCGGCATGGCTCCCCCATGACTCCGCCCTCCCACCTCTGGGGCTTCCCACCGTTGTCAACCCCCTCCTCTTCTCCTTTTTTCATCGCGGCTTTGCCTCAAACTCTCTCTTCTCCTCGTTTCTGTACACTTCTTGCAACTCTCCCTCCTTCCTCGGTGATGCGATGCTTTCTACACAGACGTTCGCACACAAGCCTCAGCAAGGTGCAGGCGAACGCGGCGCCTCTGCCTTTCGACCCTCGTCCTTGACCTTAGAGCTTCATTTGGCTTTCAGGGCCCCGCCATATCTTTGCAGAGGCTTGACCGGCCACTTCACCTTTTTCTTTGTCTGCTTCTTCACTGTGCTTTCGCTTGCCAGTATAGGGTGTGGGACTCTCCTTCGCCGCGAAGCGAGAGTCAGAGAAAGAAGAGGCGACTGTAAAAGCGTGTGGAGCTGTCCGGCGTTTGGTGCTGTTAGCTTCACCTTACCTTTCACCTTTTCTTCATAGAAAACGGACCTTTAATTTGTGTCGTGCATTGCGGGTACCTGTGCGCTCCTTCTCAGCCGCTTCAGGTTCATTGATAACACACGCATTCGCGTGTGAGCAGGTGAAAAAGAAGGGGAAGGAATCTTCGTGGCGGCGGTCTTCTCGGCTTCTTACACTGACGCGCATTGCGCCCGAATGGCCAGGCAGTCCACATCTGCTTCCCTCTCCCTCTATTCGCAAGCCAGTAAGAGACATCAGCACATAAGGCAGTGCATTTGTGAAAAGCAGTGGATTGTCAAGGTACGCCAAGGTCACAGCGGCTGGGAAAAGGGCCGAGGTCGGCTGAGGGCTGAATCGCGGCCCGTGAACGCGTTACCGACGCTAAGTTCGATCGAGGTGCCTCCCCTTTCCCGCAACAAGGTGTTCTTCTCCCAAACCTTTTATTGCGCGGCGCAGTCGAGTGCGACTTCTCCCCGCCGCTTCGATCTATCGCGCTGGAGTTGTTTTCCAAGAGGGGATTCCCGTGTGTGAGAAGTCCCTGAGACTGGCAGACGCCATTGCTTCTTACCTTATATATACATATATATAGTGCTTTCAGAACAAGCTTATACGATTTACTCATGTCTTCAGATGCCAACAGACCTCTACCGCAGCCCTTCACCATTGCTGCTAATGAATCGATCAACCCTATTCCCAAGCTGCTGCTTTCGTTTCCGGCACCCCGCATGATTTCGCAGATCAGGCTTGAGACAACCTCGCCGTGGGAGGCGGAAGAGAGTGCTGCCACCGTGGCTGCGTCCACTGCCTCTTCTCCTGGATGGAAATCTGAAGAGTTGGACCGTCTAACGCACGGCATGCGGGAATCTGCCCAGCAACTGCTGCGGACGGGCAGCCTCTCCAACTTTCTTCCTGAGCAGTTTCACCGTGAGTCCACATCAGACGCCGAGTATGGCAGCTCATTCTCCAGCAGTAACGGACCGTTTCATCCCACGGCTGATGCAGCTCGACGTTTGACGCAAGATGTGTCCGCAGCGGTTCAGAACATGCTTTCTGCCGTGGCTGAACAGCAAACGCTTCTGCCACCATCCCACTTGGGCAAGCGAAGCGAGGCTACTACCATGCCATCCTCCGTGAACGCCTCTACCAAAGACGTGAGTGCACCCCGCATTCCACTGACCCGTGTGCCCAAGTCCGAGGCCTGGTCTCACAGCAAGGAGGCTGCATCTATAAGCCTTCCCCGGCAACACGCTGCCGACCGCAGCGGTGCTCTGGCAGAGAAACTCGCCAGTCCCCCTACTTCACCCCCTGTCAGGATCGCCACCACCACACCCTCAGCGGGACAACGACGAGCCAGCATCCAAGCCCTGCCCACCACCAGCACGGGAGGCCGTTGCTGGACAGGCGACTACAAGCCGCGTACATCGGCAGGAGAGGGGCTGCACAACGCCCCGGAGCCCTCACGGCGCGCCATCGACGGTACGGCTGCCCCGTTCCTCTCCTTTTCTGACTGGGTGAAACGCAGCGCGAGTGACTGCGACTTCATCGCCACCACTAAACCCTCTCAACTGGGCCGCTGGATCAATGCGTTGCCCCTGCAGGCGCACCCTTTCGATAACATGACCAACGAGCACCTTGCGAACTTCTTGAGTGCTCTCGTGGATGTACCTCCGCCGGCTGCCGCATCCGCCGGCCCTGGCCTGGAGGAATCTGAAGGGCTTTGGCCGATGCTAGGGTGGCTGTGCGCGCAGTGCTTGGCACACCCCGACATACCCGCCGAAGTCATCTCCGACCGTCTCATGAGCCGCCTGCTCGACGTATTCGCGCGTCTCGTGCGTGGGGTAACGGCCCGCTTATCAGAACAGCCGGCGGGCGAGTTTGCGGAGGCAAATTTCGAGGACGGGGATGGGGGCTCCAGACGGGTTCAACGCGCTTCGTCGGCAGTACAGCGAGATCGTGAGTTCACCGCCGCCGCTGCCGAGACCACAGCGGTGCTTCCGTGGCTGGAAATGTTGCGGGGCTACCTGCGGAGCTTCGCGCTGCTGTTGTGCAACCGCTCTATGCAGCTGGTTTGCCCAACTGATGTGTGCCGGTTGGAGGAGCTGTGCAGCCAGTGCCTTTTCCGTATAGCGCGCAACAGCAGCAAGGATCTGTACATGCTTTACAGCTCCTACGTTACGGATAATGCCGTGCACTTGTATCGGTGCGTTTGGAATCGCTTGGAGGTGGAACGGCAGGGCACCGTGGACGTTTTCTTCCAGCACTTGCCGATCGCATCGGAGTGGCTGACACATCGCACGTACCAGATCAACTACAATGGACGCGCTGTGCTTCCCCTCACCGTGGCCATTCTGGCAGCGGCGCAGTCGACGTCTCTCCGCAGTGAAACTGTAGGTATTGAAAATGCAGAGACACTGCAACGGCAGAGCAGCCTATGGGCTAACGCGTTTGTTCGTGAACTGCTTCTATCCCGTGCTTCAGATCGTGATAAGGGAGAGGACGCAGCGACATGGACATTAGCGTTGCGCGTGGCAGAGGACCTGGCCGACCTCCTGGGGGTCCCAGAGTGGCCGTGTGCGGATGCGTTGCTGCGTGCCTTCATTTTTTCTCTTGTTCAGTTGTGCCTCGGCGCAGACGCCTCGAAAAGTACGACTGTTGAGGCATTGAAACCGCTAGCGGTCGATGTCGTGGCTCACGTGGCATTGAAACTGTTTGACACACACCAGTTCCCGGTGCCTGTTGCCGTCTTGAACAAGATGGAGTTGCTCGAGGAGATGGCGAGTACCCGTAACGAGGCTGCTTCCCTTGCGTTGCAGCACTTGGTAAGGACGCCGCTGCTCACCTTCGCGAGCGCAGACCGAGAGATGTGGAGTCAGCTGTGTGAAACATCTAAAGACGGAGATGCTGGACGTGCCGCCGCTGAGGACTCACCAGTAACAGAGCTAATGGCCGCTGTTTATATGGCGGAATCAGAGCTGATAACAAGCCCAACCACCGCAGCTGACTACGCTGATGCATGGTTTCACATTCGGGCAGCGCGTCTCATGACATGGCTCGCTTTTCAAGCATCTGACGACCCTTGGATACCACCAGCCAGCCTCGACGCTCTTGTCCGCTGGAAATACCCAACTGGTACCGTCAATTCATCTACCAACTGGGCGGAGGTATGCTCGTGGTCGCAGGCGGTGAGCACGCAATGTGCCAGCTCAATGCTGAGCTTACGTATGCGTCACATGCTCATGTCGGTTTTGCTTTCGGTGCTTCATCCCAAAGTCGCTCACAATGCCACAGCCACCACCTCGGATGTGGTACGGCGGAAGGCACTTCTCCATCTCGCTCGGCTCACCACTGTCTACCCTCCACTGCAGCGGCTCCTGTGGCCTCTCGCGCGGCAGTGCGTGCGGGACGACAGCGCTCGGGTACGAGAATCTATCGTACCCGTTCTCCTTACGTTGCTGCACGACGGCGCAGCCGGCACCGCGGTGGACGCGCCGGCTCTGGAAGGCGTCTCCGCCGCCGCCGCTGCTTCCATTTCGCCAGTGCTCAGAAATGTAACTGAGGAAGCGATCAGTAGTCTCCTCCATTTGCTGAATGACAAAAGTGCGTCCGTCGTTTCGCGTAGCATCGCCGCCATCGATGCACTCCTAACGGGGGACACTTATCAGGGACTCTTTGCGACGCCGCGTGGCGCGTCCCTGCTCTCCTTTATTCAGTATAAACTACTGCTTCTCACCGACGCAGATAGCACCTTCTTAAAGCGCCAGCAGGAGGTGGTGAGGCTCTTCTTGCACCGGTGGGTGGTGACATTGGGCGATACGGACAGTTCCCTGACCAGCGCACACGCTCCACTAACGGCAGAATTAGTGGCTCTTACAGTGATGCTGGCGCACGTCTACCCGTATGAGTACACTGAGAAAAACCCTCTGGTAGGGTTGCTTCAGGGAATGCATGCTTACGTGGCGGCCCATGATCCTGCTGCTGAGGTACCTGTTGCCCTCGAAGTCGCAGCTGCCACACGTCGGCGCCCACGAGGCTATTACATCGATGCACCTCGGCTTTTGTACATTATGCGGTGTGCTGCGCGGGCTCTGTGGACGCGGTATCAGTGTTTTCATTCTACTGAAGACGCTGTTTCTTGCCTTTCTGCGTTGCGTGCCCTGGCACAGGCTCATTCTGAATGGGTGCACCCACTGGCCGAGGTATTCGTGCAATCTATCACCTATCCTCCGCCACCAACCTCCTCCCTTGCCAAGGTGCCTGAGGCGGTCGGCGGAGCGCTGCTGCACATATGTCAGACTCTGTACGCTGTTCTCCAATCGCCCAAAGTACCTCCCATCTCTCTCGATCATCTCTCGCGGCGTCTGACAACGCTGCTATCGAAGTACGTAGGGCCGCTCCAGCAACGGGTGATAACCGCCGCGTGCAGCGCCTTGTGTGCCCTCATCACGTGTGGAGCCGCGCATCGTTTGTCGGCCCGAGTCAACACACCCTACCTCCAGCTCTGTTACGCTCTCATGAACACCTACTACATTCGCGTTCGAGAACTCATACCCACCTTGGCTTCACAGTCGCTCAGTGTCGCGTACACCCAGCGCTTCCTGTTTCTCTTGTCCGCCTTTCTCCGGATGTATCCTGGGTGGAGGCGGCATACTTCACTGCGTATTCTATTGGGGGATTCTGCGGCTACCAGTGACTCGGCAGCAACGCTGGGCGCGCTCGCCAGAACCCCAGGAATACTGGCTAACACGTATGCGCTCGTGGAGACCGTGCTGGAGAGCTGTGGCAGTTCGTCTACCCGAGATCAGCTGGCTGTGATTGCACTGCGCGTTGTGGCGTCTCTGTGTATGTTGGACCCCACCACATACCTCTACCGTGCGGAGGGCTTGATAAGGGACTCCCTGAGTTCCAGCGACCCCAAACTGCAACTGCAAGGTCTCTCTCTCCTGTTTGACTTCCTCAAAGGGGAGGATCAGCGCTTACGCGAGGCTGCGCGCTACGCGACTGTCCCACTCAACGCAGCTGCCCTGATCCTAGGTACCGACGGTGGCTACAACAGCGCCGTCTCCAGCCACAGCAAGGGGAGTGACGATGAAGAGCCTAAGGGGAAAGAAGAGGATCTGCAGCACCGCAAGAAGAAGAAAGGTGGTCGCCAGAAGCACGCGGCACCTTCGGGGTCGACGTTTTCTCTGCTCAAATCCGTGAAGATAACAGAAACACCATCTCTCTCCAACGCTGCCCCATCTGAAGACTTTAATAGCGGCATGTCGACGTGGGTTTTTCAACAGTTTCATGGCATCATCGCTCATCTCAGCTGCAGCACCCCTGATGCCGCGATCCGCACGATTTGCCTGCGACTGTTCCAGCAGGCCGCTCAGGGTGGCCTACTGCCGCCAGACAAGTACATGCCAGTGGTCGTTGCGCTTGCTGCGGACGTGCAGGCATCACTGCGAGAACAGGCTGTTGCGAGTCTCACGTCTTTCTGCGACCGATACGAAGAGGTGGTAGGGGCAGCGGTGGGCCGTGGCGTGTTGCTGGCTTTTCATCTTCATCACACCTGCGGCGCGAACCTTCTCCGGAGTGCTGTGCTGCGCCGAGCACCGGAGCTCCTCAAAACGGAGAGCGGTGGTGTCGGCGGGACTGCAGGGCTGGGTGAAGAAAACATATACAGCGTTCACAGCTCGCTCTACCGGCTTCTCCACAAACGCCTGCGCGATAGCATGATCACGACGCTGGTGCGTTACCTCTACCAAGAAAGTAAAATAAATTCCTGGTGCGAGGAGCATAAAGAGCACGTGTATTCTGTCAGCGATGCACACGCCCCTTCCGCTGCTGGTGTCTGCGGCCTTCTCCACCCCGTCCTGCTGCTTTGCCATCTAACGCTTGTGGTCGCGACGCTTCCTTTCCCGCACGAGAGTGACGTGGCACATGCTATGCATCAGGCACGCATAGGCTTTGATCTGAATGGACAGGCAGCGTTGGAGTGGCTGATGGAGCGCACGAAGGCCCAGTCTGCTGCGCGCTCCGAAGACCCTGGCGCAACAATGAAGTGGAAAGCAGTTGGGGCGCTGCTCCTTCATTATCTGCGCCAAAGCCTCGCGGCTCAGTATCGCATAACAGCTGTGAAACTCCAACGCCACCGGGTACGCCACGATCAGTCTGGTGCTGCGTCACACTCAACAATGCCGCTACTTCGTCACGATGCTGCGCGCAGTGCAGCGATTGCCCACCTCACAAAGAAGCTGGAGCAGCTCGTAGAAGTGTTGAAACCCGTCCTGGTGGCGTCGGCGGAGGAAGGCGATGCCGATACTCCGTGGGAGGCCATCAGCGCTTTATTGAAGGATGCATTGATGCTGGAGAGTGAGGACCACTTGCCATCTGCCGTCGACCTTAGCTGCCCAGCACCTGCTGTTCGTAGCAGAATGGGTGAACGCAAAAGATGGGCAGCTACTGACAAAAAGCGCAAAGCTGTATCGGCGACACAACGGAAGCGTAGCCGATCTACATCCTCGAGTGAGACGACGAGCACCGACGATGATACCGACTCATGCGACACGACAAGCTCTGACACACAGTCCACGCAGATGTCAATAGAATCCTCGGTCTCGTCTCAGTCGTGCGCCGCTCCCTCGCCGCAAGATCTGCCATGAGGCATCCGCGGTGCGGCGTCGGGGTTGAAATATGCTGAAGCCTCGTGAAGGGGTCCGAACGCCATCAAAGGATGCTCTTCTTCTACTTTTAGCGGTGAGGCGCTGTGGTGGTAAGCGTGGGGGCGGGGTGGAACGGCACGGAGTGCGGGAGGGCACTTCAGCCACCGATCAGGTGATTCGAGATTGCACATCTTCTTCCCCATCGTCCTCTCTTTTCCCGCTCGCCTTGGCTATCTCCCCCCCCCCCCCCGTCTTGAAACGGCGAGTTACGCAATCGCTCTCCCGGGTCGAGAGCCTCCTTCCTATTACCCATAGGCGGACAGAAGCAGCGAGTGAGCTTGGTGTTCTGGGTCTTCGTACAGGAGCAGCTCCGAAAACAGAAGGAACGCGAACAGAAAATCTTCCGTAGGTTTGCCCGCCTCCATGTCAAACTGTTCTGCTTGTGCCCCTTTTGTCCCTTGAGATACGCCTCTGCTTTTCTCCCTGCCCGACACCCTTGCAGTGTTCTGCTCGAGAGTAGGGAAGCGCTGCTTGTGGTGGCGGTATACTTTCGCAACAGCGCGGTTCTGTCCTAACTGCTGCGAAGGCAGAAAGCCCCCCTCCCCTTCCCCTTCCTTGTCTCCACCATTTCATCACCACGGTGCCCTTTTTTTACGAAACGCGCGGTGCTTGGAACTGACTTTTTCCTCAACCCACGATTTGGGTGGCGGAACGTCTCTGATGGCTCTAGAAGGAACGACACGAGCGCCTCTGTTATTGAACGGGTTGCTTGACCCCGATTCGTTTGTGCACTTCCTTTTTTGTGGCGTTTTCTCTCTCTCTGTCTCTCTTATCTGCGCGACCAGACAGATGGCAACTGGATCGGGAAGTCAAGGCTGCATCTTGTTCGACTTCTTTGATCTGGTTGGAGGAATACTGCCTTCACGTGTGACACCCCTCTTTTCTTTTCCTGCGCACGCTGCCCCCCATTTCACATTTCTCTCATGGGCTTCAACGAACTGCATGCAGCGAATGCGCCTGAACTTCCCGTTTTATTAGTGCTGCAGTCAGGCCCACCCCGGCCAACGACCTCGGCACCGTCCTTGGAGTGCTGATCTCTCTTACTTTCTTCTCTTGATTCCTCTTCCACCACTGCGCTCGTCTCAAGGAGAGCCTGCGATCCTCCATGTGGTGTGTCCTGCTGCTTATGCTGACCTCTTTTTTTTTGGTGACGCTGCATCCAACTCTGGGCCGGTCTTCCGGCTGGCGTATCGTGCCGCTGCGATGCGTCAGAGCATGGATTCTGCGCGTTTGTACGCGCATAACCCCACGTGGTACATGAACTTGTGGGGTGTGGACCAAATAAGGGCTCCCAGGAGCCGGGTGAGCGTGGATGTGTAAGGAAACCTAAAAGGGTTGGAAGAGGAGGTCGGGTGATGGGGCGAAGGGGGGGGGGAGGCCAAGGGTGGTTAATGGATGGGGAGGGAGTGCTGCCTCGTGGCAGGAAATAATTTCTGCGATTGTTTCATGCTTCAGAAGACCCGACGGAGTGATCGTATTGTGCGAAAGTCCGCTGCTCGAGAACCTAAGCTCTTCTCTCTCTTTATGCGAATGCCCCGCCGTGTACTCCTCACTCACAGCTCCTATGATCCTGCCGAAATGACAGGCGCAGTTGACGGTGGGAGAAGGCAGAGGGAGGGAGGGAGGAAAAAATAGCGGAGAGAAGCTGCACAGACGCCTTTCCTCTCAGGTGAAGAGGTGTCTCCTCTCGGTCAGCCGGCACTTATCCACACGAGCTCTGCTCAGGTTCGAGGAAGGAGAAACCTCGCTTCTCATGCCGGTCGTCCCCCCTCTGCTTTAAAATTTTCTTTCATCGCCGTTAAGCCGAATGAGCGGGTGTAGCGGCGACGCCGAAAGCAGAAGGTTGTGCAAGATGGCTCTCAGTCTCGATGTTGCGGCTCTTCTGGTGCTTCGCCGCCGCTGCTGTCGCTCTTCCTTCTTTCCAAACATCTCTCCCTCTTCTCCGTACTTCCTCACCTCGCCCTCCTTCGACTCGTTGCCTTTTCTTTCTCGCCCCCCCCCCCCCCCCCATCCACGGACTCTTACCTCGGTGATGTTTCTTCTTATCGTCCTTGGCACCTCGCCCATCTTCTCGCTGCAATACCACGCTGAGGAGCAGTGCAGAAGATTATGCCTCCCTTCTCCGCCCCTCTCCGGCCCATAACACCTTACATAATACATAGAACTAAACAAGCACGGTTGCGGCGCTCATAGGGCATCTGCTAGACTTCACTGCAACACTTTCACCCACCGATAGAGGCAGTTCTGTGCTTCGATTACATTTTTCATTTCCTTCTTCTTTCTGCTGCGCCCCTTCTCCTTCGTTTGTGTCGGTGAGAAAAGCCCACGTGGGGTTCCTCAAGGAAGACGACAGCAGCGTCCCGTCATGTTCTCTGCGTGCCTGCAGCTGTGCCTTCAGTTTATTGGGACGCATTCCCTTTATAACGGATGCTCCTCTGCTCAGCTGAGCGAGTTCATCTGGGAAGATGTATTGCCCTATCAAGGTTGGGCGGCGAACACTGACCTTCGTGACACAATTGTGCGCCTCCTCCTCACGACACAAGACGCGGAGTTCGAGGTATACGCACCGGTCGAGGATGCAGTAACGCAGTCTTGCGGCAGCCACGACGGCACAATGGTCAGCAAAAAGCCCCTTGCTGGAACGCGTGGTGGAGGAGGGACGGCTGCGAAGAAGTCTCGTGCCGTAGCTGCGGGGAAGCCCATAACGGCGCTAGGTGCCTCTCCAGTCTCCGCCTCGCGTCGTCGGGTGAGTTTGAAAGAGGCTGTCGCACTGCTGGACTCGGGGCAGGTGAGTTGGGCAAATGCAAATGGCACGGCACTAGGCGCCGATCGAACGAAGGCTGGTGTGGGTGCGGTCTCGCTTGGCCATGTTTCGCTATCACCAGCGCTCGCGTCGACCACCACCGGTGCATCTCCAGTCGTGAAGGCAGGTAGTGGCGGTACTATTCTCTTCTTCTTTCCTACTCGCGAACTGGCCGAGCGCGTCGTTGGGTTTCCGATTCGCAAGGAGCAACAGGAGATGGTCGCCAGCTTCATTTCGGAGTATGCTATGCACGGGTGGGACCGGCTTCCTAGCTCCCCTGAATTCAAGGCGAGGTACAAGTCCCACCTGGTCAGTAGCGGGCTGCGTCGACTGCAGCGTGCTCATAAGGTGACGGAGGTGTACATGTATCAGAGGGCCACGAAGGAAATAGTCCATCGTTTTTTCCCACACTTCGCGGTGCCTCTGACGGAGCGAGAGAAGGAAGAGCTGCCATCTTCGTATGGGCCTCAGCAGAGCCGATCTAGACGCGAGCCAGACAGTACCTCCTCCTCCGTCGGCAGGGATATTCCTTCCAACGCTACGGACACGTCAAACCCTTATTTGGTCTGCTGCGGGGCGACACCGAACGTGTGCTCCGAGCTGTTGTGGCCGCAGTCCAGGTACCGCCGCAGCCACCATCCTCTTCCCCATTACTACGAACGCAAGCGCCGTGAACAGGACGGCTTTCCCGAGGTGGTGTTCGACCTCCAGCTGATGCAGGCGCTGGTGCAAAGCTCACCGGAGAGGCGTTTGCTCATGCAAGACGCTATCCATGCTCTCGTCGCGGCACACCACCTTCCCTGCTCTCGGTGGGAGGACTTCTCGCGGAAGGAGCGGGCGCACCTGCGCCGTCTGCTCAGTACAGCGGGGTTGCGTGTCGTTGTGGCGTCTGTGACGCTTCGGGGGCGCCCGCGACGGTTACGCCTCGTTATTCCGATGCAAGACCTCGAGCGACTCACTAATTCCCCGCCAGTGACATCTTCAACGGCGCCCTCTGCATGTTCTTCCTTCGCCAAGGCTGAATTCCAAAGCCAACTTGTGGCAGATGAGGATGACCAGCGTCATCCTACTCGATGTCACAGGGATAAGGACGCCTACAGCAAGGGTGATCGAGGGGAGGAAAAAGGCCTTGCAGTGCAGACGGTGGAAGGAATGCCACTGCATCGAGGGGGGGCTGCTCCTTTCCCTTCGCAGGTGGATGGCGATGCAGAACAGGACGATATCAACACGGATATCGACATAGATGACTACGAAGACGAGCGGGCGAGCAGCACCTCCAGCATCGAGGATGGCAGTGACGAAGAACTGCAGCCCAAGGCGCGAATTCCAGGGTCGGCGCCACATACGTCACCGGCATCCACGGCGACTGCCAATCGTCAGACCACGCGGCATGAACAGTCGGAGGCCACGACGATGCTTCGCATTGATCCGAATCAAAGCATAGAGTTGCAGGCTATTCACGAGGCTGAGCGGCGCTGTTTGTCTTTGACGGCGACGATACCACGGTTGCGTTTCCATGTACCAGATGATCAGCGGCGGAAGCTCGTTGGAGGCTTTCTCGAGCGCCACAACAAGCTGCGTGGCACGCTCGCCATCCAACATATCCTCTTGCGACACACAAAAGTGTTCACGACAGTCTTCGGTCCTCGACGGCAACGCCCGGTGGTTGACGGAGAGCCACCATCGGTGGGTGTTGCACCCGATTCACTTCATACGGCGTCACCCGCGCAGAGTGGTAACGTTGCTGCTGACAGGGGTGCTCCGGGACAATGCGCCACTGTTTCACCAGCATCTCGCCCGCTCCGTTTCGAGGAGGGCGACCCAAGGCTCCCGAAGGGACTCACTGCCTACGCCGTGAACACTGTGCTGGGTGTCCTTATTGACTCCCCCCCTCATCACGCTGCGACTTTGCCGCGTTTGGTCCAGTACATCGATGCCACCACTCTCAGGCGTCGTGTGTTGCCATTCCTTCGACAGCTCAAGTACGTGCACACCACGGCGTGTGCACACCGAGGAAAGCAACATGTGGGTATGGTCGTACTGCTGCCCTCAGCACCGGCCACCCCTGCCGTCGGAGGTAACGTCGAGCCTCTCAGCAACGCTGCCAAGAGGGAGGTACTTACCGCTGAGAAGGCGGCGGAGGAACTCATGCCTCCTTCGACTGCAGCGAACGGGAAGGTGCGTGTGTCCAGTTTGGTCCTGTCCGAACTACCCAGTATGGCAGATGGCAGCGAACGGTCATCCTTCGGCGAGCGTCTCGCGCAGGGGAGCCCTGTCGCAAAGCGAGTGACGAATCGAATTCTTGCAGCTCGTAACGGTTACGCGCGCAACTTGATACAGCGCATGTCTAGGCTCCATTTAGAATTGTGGTACCAGCACTTCCGCTACTCGGCAGCGGAGGGAGCGGCAGCCGGTGGAGGTGCTGGGGGACGCGTACGGGACATGTACCGTCGGATGACATTGAGCACCTATGTGGTGGTGGTGGGTCTTCCACAGGCGGACCTGACCCCTCTGATAAACAGCGCGGGAAGCTTATACGGCTGGTCGACAGCGCTGCGGGATCTCCCCCCAAGTCTCTACGGATGGTGCATGCAGCAGGGGCTCCAAGCGTTATGCGCCTGCTTCCAAGAACTGGAGATCCGTCGGCTTCTCCTGGTCGGTGACGATCGTGGATTCGATTGCCTCCTCTCACCAGATTATTGTGATGACGTCTCCTACACCCTCTTGCCTGACTGCAACGTGGATGGGTACACGTATAGGTTCCTTTCACTGCCTCCCTCGGCGTCCGGCACGCTGCACGCATGCATGCGCTACTGGATGCCCTTCTGGAATGCCGTACATCACCCACCCAGTCTTCTAGCGCCACAGCTGCTGACTGCCCAGTCAAATCCGTCGGTGCTACAAGTTGTAGCCCTGGGAAAGGTACTACGGCGAGAGGCTGGTGGACTTGCGTCGGAGCTGTACCAGTGCTACGGCATGCCGGAAAGGTTGAGGCGCAGTTCTCGTCTGTGTGATGTGAGCTGCGACTGTGGCGACGCTATGGGGACAGAGCAGGTGCGAGGGACTTCCAAACACGGAGCTGGCCGCTCTTCACGGGGCAAGCACCGCCGATCGGAAGAGTCCGAGGTGACGGTAAATGACGACGCAACGGTTTCGGGTATGTCCAGCGTTTCGCGGCGACGTCATCAAGCGCCCCGTAAGACACCTCGCACTGAGGTCAGCGGCCCCACGGTTGCCGAGGCACTTGAAATGGCCTTTCATCACTTCGCCCCTATCAGCCGCGTTGAGGAGGTGATACGTCTTGTACGGCATAGCTGCTCCATGCATCTTGCGCAGCATCCCCTGTTCTGTGTTCCTACGCAGTTCCCTGCCCTCTTGTATCCCGTTTCCCGCGCGGCGTCGTCCGTGGCGATGGAGTCGGCCTGCACGGAGTTCAACGCGTCGCATTCTGGCCAAGGAGGTGGGAGGTACAACCGACTCTTAAACCCTTCGACGATGCACATGGGAAGCCTCGCCGAAGCCTTGCGTACAGTATGGCGAGAGCGTGCTGTGGCTTGTGGTTCTTCGTTGCGGCCGACATCGTCGACAGATTTTCTGCGTGCCACGGTGGAGAGCGTGTATGCACCCAACGTGGGCGTTCCTGCGACAACGGCGTGCAACTTGGCAGCTCGAGATCTTCCCGCAGTGGAGCGTCCCTCCCTGGCGATTCAGTCGTTGCTTCCCAACTCTCAAGAAGCTAGCTTACGTTCTTTGGCCGGGACGGTGCCCCAGGGTGCAGCGGTACCCGCAACGGCAGAGGTGCAGGCATCGGAGGCGGGCTTCGAGATTGTGGCGGACACTCTCCGCATGATTGTCTTCTCCGACCAGGCGCATTATCGGGCCAGCATAGCACAATCTCTTCTTTCCGCACTTCCGGTGCCACGGCTCGTGGCGCGTGCGCGCACGTTTCTTCAGCGACTTCCCGTGTTTCGTCGCTCAAAGAAGCACCACATGAGAGTACCGGAGCTGTCGCTGACTCGCAGCCCTTTCGTGCTTTTTTCGACCGCCCTGCGTGGGGCACCGCAGCCCTGCGCGAACATGGTGATCCTGCAGCGGTGGGCGCGAGAGGCGGACGCCGTTGGCGCATTTATGGCGGGCGGGCGCGAGAGTTCGATGATGCTGTATGCGCACCCAGAGATAAACTCGCTTCTTGCACATGGCTCGCTGCCAGCGGCAGCGGCACCACTGCAGCTGCTCCGTCAACCAACGTTGGACTTGACGCAGTTGTCGACGGTGTCGAATGTGGCGCGGGAGGCGATGACTCGCTTGCTTGTTCCACAACTTTCTTGGCCATCCGAGGCTGTGGACTGTGAGAGACTTCGCGACCAGTGTGACGAGAGCGCAAAGGGTAGGGTGGGCATCGGTGTAGCGGGTCACGCCAAGGGCGATCGTGGGCTATCGCGGCACCATCGCAAACGGAGTCGATCAGCCGCGATAGGCACACATCGCACTGAAGATGCTGAGGAGGAGGAGGAGGGCGGACAGGGCGGTGCTGCGGGGCAGAGAGACAGTGGTGACGATGATGATGACGATGGCGATGAGACCGGATCGCGGGCAGAGATGGACGTGGCGCGGCAATTGTACCCGGCACGCTGGATCCGTAACGTGGGAGACCCTTCTTATCTACTAGAGCTTCCCATCGACGGCCCACCAACCGCCGAAGAGCAGCGCGCGGTCGAATCGTGCCTTGCGGCTTTCAGTGGTGGGGCGTACGCCTCCTTCTTCCCTGAGCTGTCGACTACCGCCCTCGGTAACGCATACGGTATCGCGTACCCTAGTATTTTTCATCACCTGGATGGTAGCTGGCATGCATACATGTGGCACATGGTAGTCCAGACAGTCTACCGCTATATACTTCGCGTTCCAGGTATCCGTCACGTGGACCTGGAGAGCCGCATGCTGGCATCAGGGGTGGTCAGCCAGCGCGCACTGTGGGCTGTGCTACAGTTTCTCATTGATCGACAACTCCTTCTGCGGCGTCAGGAGGAGCTGGCGCAGCCACTCTGGGTACCAGGTGGTGGGGTGCTGGGACCTGTACCGCGTCTGCGAAGCCCTTTTCAACCGTACAAGCGTCGTCGATCGGGTGAGGTGGCCTCTCCCGTGTCTTCGTTCTTGCCACCGTCCACTGGCTTCGGTGGAGACGCTGCGGAACTGCCACCGACGCATAACGGTGAGTGGGCCGGCAGCACCACTCGAAACTGCTGTTACTTTCCGGCCGTATCCACCGAATCGCTTCGTAGCGCCATCTCCGCTGATTTATGGACGCCGTAAGCAGGCTCCCCATCCCGCCTGCTCCTTCTCCCCCAGCGCAGACAAAACATATTCATGGCCCTGCGCCAGCCTGTCTCGCTTCACTTGCTGCGACGTCAGTTCATTTCTCGTTGCGCGTCTCTCTTCCCTTTCCGAGGGCTGCTGGTCCCACTTCGTAGGTGCTCAAGAGTTCCTCCCATCTTGGTTTTTTATCTTCGTGCCCACTGGAGTTCCTGTTGTCTGCACTGCCTTAACCCCCCTTCTCTCCACCACGTCCCCTCCTGTATCACAGTTTTTTCTTCCCTCTTTTCTCGAGCATCAAACGGAGCATCAGAAAGAGAGACGGGAGGGAGGGAGGAGGAGAGAGAGGTGTGAGGCGAAGAAAATGAGTGACGCTCATGGGAAGTTTGTAGATCGCGCTCGAGACAATTCTGTCTTTGTGCTGACACTTCTCCAGCGCAGGAAAGCGGAGAGAGCGAGAGGTTGCAAAAGCTGAATGTGGGAGGAAGGAGGAGGCGGAGGTGGAGTTGGCCTCCCTATATTTTCGGTTGACTCTCTTCCGTTTTTGTACTTGTGGACCCTGCCACTGAAGCGGGAACTCCCTGTGTGCCATGGCGGCATGTGCTTTTCTCACTCACTGCATCCCAACAACAACAACAACATTCGCACCGTGATTGACCTCCAGAGAGATGAACGCAGGCGCCTCACCTCATCGCACCCCCCGGGATGCGCTATCGGTACCCCCCTCCCCTTCGAACTTGTGACTGCGATGTACGTGTTTTCATGTTGATTCATCGAAGATGAGAAACGCCCGGTGTGTCACACACCGTTCCCGCCCTCTTCTCCGCCCTCCCTCTCCCCCTTTTCGTACATCGATGTGGGTTTGCCTATCCTCCCGTGGGGTGTTTGGTGGAGCGACTTCATATTTTTCTCTAGGTCCTCACGCCTTTTCACACTCCTCTCAAACCTTCTTCACATTTTTGTTTGGTTTAGCCTTCTTTTCTCTTTGGACTGCAGGTGAAGGGTTAGCCGGCTGCCAACATCGACAATCACACCGAGCCCGTCGCTTGATTATATCGCTTCTTCTTTTTGAATGCTGTTGTTGTTGTGGTATGCATTCACGTGTTTTCAGTGAGGCAATTCGGGTCTTCAACTGTGTATCCCCTCTTTCTTTTCTCGTGGAAAAGCCTCTTGGTATATCTCCTTCCCTATTCTGTCTTTCCCCCCCCCCCCCCGTCTGAGGCCCCAGCTCTGCCACAATGCAGCTCCGTCGCGCCACAATGGAAGACATGTACGAGATGCAGCACAACAATCTCCGCTGCTTACCAGAGAACTACAACCTGCGGTACTACTACTATCACCTTCTCTCCTGGCCGCAGCTTCTCTACGTGCAGCAGGACTACAACCGCAACACGGTGGGTTACGTCCTGGGCAAGATGGATGATGAGGAAGTGGCCGATAAGAAGCATGGCCACATTACTTCTCTGGCGGTGCTGCGATCGCATCGAAAGCTGGGTATCGCCTCGCGTGTGATGCGGGCGACGATGAAAGAGATGGACGCGGAGTACGGCGCCCATTTCTGCTCCCTGCACGTGCGTAAAACAAATGATGCGGCGTTGCATCTGTACCAGGATACGCTCAGTTTTCGCTGCGCCGGTGTTGAGGAGAAGTACTATGTAGATGAAGAAGATGCCTACCACATGAAGAAGTTCTTCCATCAACAAAATCCGGGCATGTACGTCGATGAAAACAAGCGACTGGTGCACAAACCGGTGCCGGGGGAGGCGCAGGCATATCCCGGAACAGCCTCGTCGGCAACCGTTGCCACCGCCGCTGCCGCCACCACCAACTCCACTGGTGGCCGCGGCGACAGGAATGGCAACAAGGACGACGGTAGGGCAGCTAAGGAGCGCGAGGCGGCCATGGCGGAGCTCCTTGAGCTCGACGCAGGCGGCAAGAAGGGCAACAAGAGTCATCACAAGGGTGGCGGCGGCGGCCAAACCAAAAATACCTCGAACGGAAAGAAAAAGAACTCCGGAAAGTAATTGGAGAAGAGACTTCCCACTCCTCCTCAGTCCATGTCCTCTCCCGGACGCCGCCCTTTCCTGAGCGAGGAAGAAGGTGAGAAGGTGTACCCATGAGTGTAGTGGTGTGTGCGTGTGTGTGGGATGATAGGTGGAGAGGAAGGGGGGGAGGTGCGTTCGATAAGGCAGCGCACTGGAAGAACACGATGGGAACAGCGATCGGTGGCGGTGAGTGTGACGGTCGCCGAGCTGTTCCTTTCCTCTTCTCGTTTTCTCGGTGAGTCGCCTGCGTTGGTACCACGACGAACACGAGAGAGGCAGCGGATGGGCAGCTGGTAGCGTCACGAGGTGGCGCTTGCGGAGAGGGACCTGATCGATAATGATGGGTTGTGGTAATGGTGCAGGCTGTTTCTTTTCAGTAAGTAGGCGGAAGCGGGTGAATACTAAGTTGGCACGACAGACCATTGTGACGAGCACCCGGATCGATCATATTGATCGAGAGAATTATTGGAGGAGAAGGAGATGAGAGACAGTGGCGCTCTCTCGCTTGTATGAGAGCCTGCTCATGCTCCATGCACACCTTTCTTCTGCTCTTTTTCCGCTCCTTCAGATATGCTCTTTCTATGTGGGTCATGATGAACTGTTTGCCTCCCAATACACATCGTTTCGTTTCCTTCATACATACACACGCACACATGCAGATGTGTAGACCAACTCGGCGAAGAGATATTACAGCGGAACGTGTTTTCCCTGCTCACGCTTCTTCTTCAACCGGGCCATCTTCTTCTCCTCCTCCTTCTCTCCATCGCCTTTCTTTTACGGGTGCGCACTGTTCTCTATTCGCGGTACCTTACGGAGCTGACGTGTCTCTGCGTGTCCGCCTAACCACGCACACACGCATCTACATGGGCACGCACCCAAACGCTCATTTGCGTTGCGAGTTCTTACCATTTTTCTTCTCTCTCCAACACCAACAAAAACTGTCGAAGAACATAAAATTTCCGCAGCTCTACCTTAGCACTCGTCTCTCCCTCTTTTCTCTACAGTTCTGAGCACCATCACGCTGGGGGAGTGGGGAGAGAGCGGCTCGCTTGCCACTTTTCGCTGACACAGCTCTCATTTAAACGAACGCAAGAGGCTTCTTCCGGGAAAAAATGTTCGAGCCATTGCGTGAACTGCTCCCGGAGAATCCGCAAGCGCTCATCGACGATGCACGAGTACTGGGGGAGAAGGCCGGGAGGCTTTTCGGTAGCCGCGAAGGCACCGCCTACACCGCATTGGGGGGCGCCGTGTACCAACCGCTGCGCTGCGCCAATGATGGCGTGGTGAGGTGGGCAGAAGAGGAGGTGGAAAAGCATGAAACGTGCACTGCGGCCAGAGCGACCGCAACGCTGAACAACCGCGAACTCACAACCTCGTCCTGCCACGGAGAGGACGGAGAGAAGTGGTGGGCCTGGGCTCTCTTCTCGCTCGCACCTCCATCTAAGAGTTGTGGGCGCGCCCGCTGCTGTAACCGCTCGTGGCTGCGACAGGCCCTCGAGACTGCACCTCACATATTACCGCACCTCCTGCATTGCACAGTAAAAGCAGTAGCGTTTTTTCTTCCGAGCCTTAGAAGTCTCTTCCCCACTGCTGTTCCTCATGCCACTCGACTACTTGGAGCCCGGCAGTCTCGTCGGGGTGGCCCAGAACGTGTGACGGCGCTCTGCTTCCACCCTCTTTATATGTGGCTGGCGGTGTCGGTGGAGGAGGGCAGCCCCAATCGGTCTGCTCGCGTCGTGCTGTACGACGTGGGCAAGGAAAGGACGGCGTGTGTGCTGACGCATGCCTTCCAAACTGAGGTAAGCTGGCTTCAATGGAAGCCGTATGCGCAAGACGTCTTGGCCGTGGGGTGCCGTGGCGGGGTGCTCCTTTGGAGCCTCTCGGCTGGAAACCCTAGCATGGCCGCCGACGGGGCCGCGGTCGGCTTCTTTGCAGAGACCGAAAAACTTGAAACGTCTGCCCGAGCGTTGTTCTATCCGATATGCAGTGGCTTCACCGTAACCGCCGGTGCCTTTTCGAATCGCGGTGCCGCCATGCTGGCGTGTACGAGCGTCTGCGATACGCGGCTATTCCCTCTTCTGCTGGTGCATCCTCCGTGTGACGTGCGCTGCTGTGCTGGAGTTGTGGTGCCGACGGTGGATGGAGGCCTCGGCAGCGTTCTGTTCGATGATGACGATCACTTCATGCTGTGTACTGTGTGCGGCCACGCGTCACTGGCGCTGGTGCGTTCCACATCGCCTCGTGCATCGGGTGTTGCTTTCCAGTCGTCGGTCATCCCTACCCCTGCCCCGGTGCACTGTCTTGTGCGCGCCACTGGACTCGGCCCCTCGCTGTACTTCCTCTGTACAGCTGCATTGGAAGGCGTCCTGGTTGCACGCATCAACCCTTACGTTGGGGTGGAGGTGACGGCGATGATCTCGACCGGGCTCTACCGCGGTGTGGGTGGCTGCGTGACGCGCGTGGTATGCAGTCGTCGTCGTGTGTGGATGCTGACGGAGACAAACCATCTTCTTGTTTGCCGCTATGGGAAGCGGGAAAACGGCGTCACACTGCTGCCCGTGGGGGTGGCTCCCATGGAGGCTGTGGAGATGGCCTCCTTCACGGGCTGCCAAACTGGCTCACTGGTGGCAATCGTTGACAGTGACGGGACTATCGAGTTCATTCCGTCCTACCATCACTGAAGACATCTTCATTAGCGACGGAAGGAGCGATGTGGGAAACGGGAGGGGAGAGGAGAGAGGAGAGAGGGGAGTGTGTGCGTGTGTGTGTGGAGTGGACCCGACGGCGGGTAGCGTACTCCGTTGCCCCCGGTTTTTATAGCGTCGGAGCGGTGTGGACACATCTGCGCGTTGAAGGAGCGGGTGTGAAGTCTTACGAAGAGTCCCAGCATGGCAGGAAAGAGTGGTCTGAAGGCGAGAGGAATGGAGCGGGAGAAGACGAGGTATGCGAGGGATGCCGTGCCTGGGAGGCTACATTGAAACTTTTCTTCTTACGATCTCCAACAACATCCATGCCTGCGCACGCGCATGCGGCGTGTCTGCCTGCCCCCTGTGCTTCTCCTGCATCGGCACGTTCTCTATTGCCTATTGCTGCTGGTGGCAGCAGTGGCGATATGATGTCCCCCACTTCAGGTACGGAACCTCAAAAGTAACAGGAGGCGGTATGGTGATGGAAACGTGCACTGGCGCCACCGAAAGTGCGCCTACTCGCTTCTTCCGTCCCGTGAGAGCGTCGGAACTTCCGTGAGCCCCAAAGACGATCCGTGTAGAGTAAGAGCGAAAAGAGTTTTTAAAAATATTCGATACACCTCATAAAATGAGGACCGACCTGCCCAGCCGATGAGGTCCACATGCGCACACCTCTGCCAATGCGCTCGCATGTGTTCACCACAGGCCAAGCAGACGTGGTATTGCCTTTGCGCGGAATTTTGCCCCTTTCGAGTATGTTCCACAGATATATATATATATATATATATATCTTCTTCCCTCCCTCCACATACCGCGCATTAATAAAGCAGCAACAGCAACCATCTCCCTCCTTCCCCCCCCCTCAAAAAACTGTTGCTACAGAAGCAGAATCTAACGTCGGGATAAGGTGAACTCCCTGTGGTGTATCTCAGCTGATTAGCAGTCTCTCCTCTGTCGCGCTGCCTGCCTTTGACACGCGCTGGGCCGACCTCTGTTCTGCCTATATGCTCCCTTGTTTTTATAAAGCAGAAGAGCGTCCCACCTGTCTCTGAGAAGGTTGCTGCCCTCCGCTGCTGCGCTCTCGTCCCCTTTCTTTCTTTTCGCCCTCCCTCACGCCCCGTGTATTTTTCACAGAAACGCATGAGGCGAGCTTCGTGCTGCTCTACCACCGGCTTCCTCTTACCCCATGCGTGAGGCTGGAGAGGTCACTGCATTTCTTCTGCTCTTTCTCGCGCAAAAATCCTCCGCCCTCCCTCCTCTCCTTTCGGCCTGTTCTTCTTCCTGGTTTATAGCAGATATTGAGGCGCGTTACAAGAAGCGCTTTTCGACGTACGTACAGCACCTTCTTGGCTGCATTTTGATTTGCATTTTCTCCCTCCGCGCATCCCATACCCCTCTCTCCACCTTCACCCATACGCTCACCTCTCCGCGATGTCCAGTGCGCTGGACAGCATCACCGCCGCCACGAAGTTGCGGCGGGCGGAGTTGGATGTGCAGCGTGAGTTGGAGGCGAAGCGGGAAGAGTATAATCTTCGCATGTCGCAGGTCAAGGAGGGTGAAGCACAGCTCGCAGTGGATCGAGCAGAGCTGCAGGACACCCTCGTCCAGTATTACAAGTTCATTCAGGAAAATGAAATCAAACGAGTACGGGCTATGAAAAAGGTGACAATCGAAGAGAAGCAGCGCAAAGAGCGGGAGGCCTACATCGCGCAACTGTCGTCCCGTTTGCAAGAGCTGGAGAGGAAGCGGGATGAGATGAAGACGCATTATGAAAACATTGAGAAGTATCAAGCTTTCTTAGAGGAGGTACTGCTTCGCAACGACGGTGACGAATATCAAGAGCCGCGCGACATCATTAAGCGTTGGATGACGCTTCATGACAACACCACCGTGCTGCAGACGCGGAAAACACAGTTAGAGGAGGATCTCCTGCGTACACGTAGCTCACTCAACCTTGCTCGGCAGCGGCGTAGCACGGAGAATATTGCACTTCAGAATAGACTCAACGAAATGCAAATGACGCTGGAGTCTCTTCAGAAGTCGATCAAGTTGAAGCAGGATGAGCTAGATCGCAGGGTGAAACAAAAAAGTTCCACGACACGGACAGTTAGTCACGTTAGCATGGCTACGGCCAACTTGTACGAACGGTGCATGTCATGGACTCGTAACTATTCAGGCCGTGGAAAAGTGGAGACGCCCCATAATAACGTGCTGCACCAACTTCATGTGATATGTGACTGCCTCGAAGACTTTCAGAGTATTATCCTGCAGCATCAGGAGCAGGAGTACCAAACAGCCGTTCAGCAGGCTGCTGTCGCTGCCGCTACCGCTGCTGCTGCCCAGTAGGGGGTGGGGTGAGGTAGTCGCCACGCGTGTGGAGGGGACTAGGAAAGGGGTGCTCAATGAGAATGCGCTGATGACGTTCGGTCATCTCCCTTTTCTCTTTTTTCGCTTTCTTGTATGGCGCGTTGCCATTGCCGTCGTGCCTGCGACTGCAACCTTTTCGGTGGCCATATATATATATATATATATAATTGAGATGATGAAGAGAATGGTTCAGGCTGTTTTGGTGATCATAGGTGATTCGTGGTATTGTTGCTTTCGATGTTCATTATTTCATGTACATGCACACACACACACACATGTATATATGAAGGCACTTCACTGTGGGAGCGCTGAATAGGATAGAGGTACGCACACGTTCGTACGTGAATAGTGAGCCTCTCTGCTTTCTGCGCACTTGGACGATCTTCCATCTCCACACCTTCTGCCGAGGTGTTGCGCGGTGCTGTGAAGATAGCCTCCAACACCCCCCCCCCCCCCCCCCCAGGTGTGTGTGAAGAAACTGCTTTTCCCGTATGTTCACTGTTGGAGAGGCGCAGCGGCGGCCGGGGGAGGGAAGGAAGAGAGAAGGGGTGTAGCGTCTCCTCTCATGATTTTGCCTTCTCGTGTAACATAGCGAGGGCCTGGATGAGGTGTGGGTGTGGGAAGGCACGGACTTGCTTCGAAGAAGATGCAGGTGTGAATGAGGATTGTGCCTACCGATGTTTTCTCATTGGTGTGTGCGTGTGTGTGTGTGTGTGTGCGGGAAGCCTCTCGCTCCTCGCGCGCGAGGGGAAAAGAAAATAATGGAGGCTGCTCGGTAGTGCGCTTGGCCTATTCGAGTCTTTCAGCAAGTGCTGTCCCCTCTCGGCCCCCCTCCGCATTCTCCCCACCCCCGCGAATTGTTTTCTCTCTTTCTCTCTCTGTATTCCCTTGCTTCGCCTCCTGTTTTCTCCTTGCACCACATTGGATGCTCATCTTCGATTTCACCTCTACAGCATTTTTTTCTTCATGAAAGACTGCTCGTTCCCTTCGATGGTGTCGAATTGTTGGAGGGTGGGGTGATGGCCATCAATTGCAGGCAGGCATACGCGCTCTATGTGTTTCTATGCATCCGATATACGCAGACGTCGCATGGGTCCTCATCCCCTGTGAGTGCGGTGCAGCGACTCATGTATTTGCGCAGGTACATCAGGTGGGGAGGGGGAGGGGGAGGGGTGTTGATTCGCTGACTGCACCTGCACTTGGTGAATCCTCTGTCCTCTTTTCTCTCTCCCCCACCCCGGCCTTCCCTTCTTCACGTCGATTGTTTTAGGCAGTGTTGGCCTATGCGTTCTTCTGCTTCACCACTGATCCATCCTCTCGTTGATGCCCCCTCCTTTTTTCATTCTCCCCCCCTTCCCTCCTCTCTCCCTCCCTTCCCTCGTTCTATCAACTTCTTCCCTCGCTCTTGCGGCTAAGCTTACCTGGAGAAGACTCACTGAGGTGCGAGCCGTTGCTTTGATTCGGTACCGTGCTCCGCTTTGCCTCTTTCCTCACCGCATCACTTTCACAGCTGCCCCACTTCCGCTCTTTCGTCCACCTTCCCTCCTCCCTTTTTGTTTTCACCGTGACTGCGAGTAGCGCATGAATCACGCTGGTGGTGGCAGTGGCGGTGGTGGGAGAGCTCATCCCATTTCGCCGCGCCCAGTGTTACACAAGTGTTTGCGAGTGTGCTGGGTCTTAGTGGCTCGGCAGCAGTATCGCTGCAGGTAGAACATCGTGCTTGTTCTACTTCCGTTTTCCCTTTTCCACAGAGAGAGAGAGGGAGAGTGGGAGAGTGAGAAAAAAATTCCTTATCCTCCGCAGGAGACTGCCTTCTCCCGTTGAAGCATAGGACCCCCCCCCCCCTCCTCCCCCTCCCAGATCGCTGCATCACCATAGGAGAGTACAGCATCTCCCCCCCTCCCCCCTTTCCTCCGCTCTACTCGGCTCAGACAGGCGCCATCACACATTCCAGTCTTCGCCTTCCCACCTTTCCTCATTCGGGGGCTCGCCTTCGTTCAGACGTCAAAGGAAGGGCAAGCAAACCTCACTTTAAGCGTGCTGGCTGCGTCGATGATACGGAGAGAGGATCTGAGCCGCCGCCCGCTGCAGAGACGGGTATGGAGTTTCAACTTGTGTGCGAGTTGTGCTTCGGCAACTGCGACCAAGGCGGGAGCCTTACCTCGTGCAAGCACTTCATCTGTTCTAACTGTGTGCCTCGCCTCACCGCCGGCGCCCCTTGTCCCTTGTGTCACCAATCCTATTCCTTACTGAGGCTAGATGGCGTTGCGCTGCAGCCACTTCTACGGGGCAGCGCTGACGCAGTAGGGAACGCTCTGAATGTAGTTCGTGGACAGTTGCAGCACCTCCAAATAGCGATTCGACGCATGCGGCAGGCACTCGCCACTGTGAGCACCCGCCACCGAGCCTGTAATGAGCAGCTTCATCAAATGCGGGCCGAGCGCATGACCGCAGCATCACAAGTTCACGCTTTGCAGGCAGAAGTGTGCCGGCTGCGGGAAGAGCTGGCGCGCTCCTCAACCGCTAAGACCGCCGCTGCGCCTTTTCCCACCCAGCGAGCGGAGAAACCGCCGATTTCTCTGGGGTACACCGAAGGAGCGGTGCCTCCTCCCTCGGCTGGGCCGGTAGACTACAGCCGCACGCCACATGGCCAAGTTATCCCATCGCCCTCCACGACGCGGTCCTCCCCTTTCCTGCCCCCCAAGTCCGCGACCCCCCCGTTTCAGCCGAACAGCGCCTGCCCCAGCTCGCGGCGGGTACCTTCTAACGTCTCCTCCGCCCCGGCGTTCTCTCCCAAATCTTCGCATGCCCGTCTCTTTGATCCTCCGGCACGGGGAGTACCGGTCCACCATTCGCAGGCGCGAGTTGGACCTGCTGGGGAACCGCCGATGGGGTCTCTTTTCTCCACTCCCCCACTGGGGTGGTCGGCAAGCTCGGTGATTGCAAAGCGGCATCGTAGCGACGGGCAAACATCGTTTTCGGTCGAGCGTCCTCGGTCGTCGGTGATGGGGTCGGCGCATCCTGCTCCCCCTTCTCCGGTATCTCTCTCCCAGGGCCCCGTTTCTACTGCACCTTCTCTTTTAGTGAACCAGCGCTATGGTGGTGTCTCCTCCACCTCGTCGCCATTCAATCTGCGTGTGTGCGGAGCGCGGCACAGCAGCAGCGGCGGCGATCGCGATCGCGGTAACTCAGTCGACCCTTCAGTGGACTTGCGTCGGCTCACCCCGCGAGAAACAACTCGGCAGCCACAAGTGTGCCATCCATCGCCATACGGTGCCCTGTTTCATCAAACTCCGTCTCCCAAGCCTCTTCAGCACGTCTTCAATGCCGTGCGTAGGACTACGCCGCAGTAGTCGGATTGCCACTCTCCACGGAACGCGCTTAGATGCGCGAGGTGCACCGTTGAGAACACCATGCGAAATGAGGGACGATCGGTGGAGCAAAAAGGGGACCGCCTCTCCTGGCATGAAAGTGCGCTCGAGATTTTACCCCCCCTTTTTTTCGCTTTTCTCATTCGTTACTTCTTCTCTCATTTTTTTTTATTCTGCTACTGCCATCTGCTAGTCCGGTTACGGCCACGTTTTCCTTTCCCTCCTCTCGCTGCTTCTCCCATTTTACCAAAACAAACGAGACCCCGCCAACCCACCGAACAAAAGGTTGAACAGGGAGGGAGAAGGACAGGGAAGCTATGATCCCTCACGGGTGATGCCATCAAACGCGAATGCTTATCTACATGAATATGAGGTATAAGCGAAAGTGCCTCCTGGGCGGACCAACTTGGCAGGGGTTGGTACGGAAGGGGACGGAATGACGTTCTTTGGCCCCCCCTTCTCTCCTTTTCCCTACAGCTGGGCGAACCTGTTCTAAAGTGTGTGCGCTTCCTTCGGTCTCGCCATACTTTGTTTTAAAAAACTTCTCAAGTGATGGAAATGGTGCAGCCTCAGGTCCCGAGGGCAACCGTCAATGGCTGTTTGCTTCGGGGCGAGGTGAGACACAATGGGGTGGAGCGGTGAGGAGGGAGGAAGCGGGGGCTAATCCGCATGGACGCCTCCTCCCTGCACCTTACGCAGTCCCACCGAACGCTTCCACCGAGTCTCTTTCTTTCTCTTTCTTTTTCTCATCTTTCTTCTTCTCCCTCGTCCCCCCACTCCCCGTTCCACCTGGTGAGAACTTGCACTCCCTGCACAGCCAGCTTATTCGGTCCTAGGTCTGTAACGTTAGCGCGCCACGGCCCCTTGCACCATCCTCATTTCGTTCATCATAACCTCCACCTCTCACCCTTCTTCCTTCTGCGAGGAAGGGAGTCACTGGGTACTGGAAGTTCAGTACACACACACACAGCTCTGTGGCTAACTGTCTTACGTCCAAAGGAAGGAGGGTGGTGACTCGAGTCGCTCTCTCTCTTTCTCTCCCTCCTCGGTCGCGCTCTTCTCCCATTGACCGCGCCACGGACGGCGGTGTGATGGTGCTCACAGCCATCACCTTATATCCCCACGCTGCATCTTTTTTTTTCCGTTCCGCGCCATCTCCTTTTTTGTTTTTGGATTTCTTCGGTTTTGATTCAAAGATCGGCACGGTCGGCGTGCTATGACCTGCTTGCTCCCTCTCTTGCATCCCTCGTAGTGAACTGTTGGTGCAGCTGTTTTCTCACGTCACGGTACTTCCGCTCAGTCTTGCTATATATATATATGTGTGTGTCCGCATCTGTCTCTGAAGAGCGTAAGTTCAATCATCTTTCACGGGAGGATAACGGCATCTGCAGTGAAAATCTTCCTTGTGTGCAGGACAACAATCAAAAGTATATCCACCCAATATCCTCTTTCTCTTTCCTTTTCTCTCTACGCACCCGTCAAGTTGTGCCTTTGAGAGTATCTGGCGGTAGACTTCGCTGCGGTTGATCCTTCCACACAGCTTCATTTTGCGCTCGGTGGGCTTTTTTTTAAAAAAAAGGGAGTGCTCTCCTCCCTTTCACCTGCTCCGCTTTCGCTTGAACAATCCTGCGAAGATCAGGAATACTCTCGTGGAACGGTGCCGGCCTCCCAGCCCTCCCTGGAATTTTTTTTGCATCGTCGCTGCTGCTGCTGCTGCTCTTCTTTTCTTCCATCTTTTCGGGACACCCTTAAGACTCCTCAGGGACGGGTCTCGGCGATAAACGTTCATGAGTTACATGAAATCAACTCTGCAGGCCAGGGCTGTGATGTCGGCCTCCGCGCAAAAGTACAAGCTCGTGTTGCTGGGAGAGAGTGGGGTGGGCAAAACCTCGGTGGTTCAGCGGCTCATGAAGAACACATTCAACCACGACCTGCACAGTACCGTTGGCGCATCTTTCTTCCGGTACGTTTGCCAGGTGGATGATGACGTCGCTGTTCACTTTGACATCTGGGACACAGCGGGCCAGGAACGGTTCAGAAGTCTTGCCTCCATGTATTATCGTGGCGCTGCGGCGGCCCTCGTTGTGTTTGATATTACCTCGCCTGACAGCTTCACAAAGGCCAAGTCGTGGGTTGCAGAGCTACGCCTCAACTCCAACGAGACCATTATCATGATAGTGGGCAATAAAAATGACTTGGAGGAGCAGCGGCAGGTGCCACAGAGAGAGGCACAAACGATAGCAGAGGAGATGAATTGCTTGTACACCGAAACAAGCGCCTGCAGTGGGGACGGCGTCCAGGAAGCCTTCTATGCGATAGCAGCGCAGGTCGTGAAATCGAAGTGCACCCTTGCCGTGCGAGGAGGAGGTGTTGTTGCGGTACACCGGGAAAATGCAGCCTCTTCTCAGCAGAGTGGCTGCTGTTGATGGACGCAATCTCTTCTTCCCCTGTCTTCGCTTCTCCGTGTCTACCTACACACGCGGGTATAAGTGTGTGCGTTTTGTATGCAAGCACCTTCCTGCTCGAGGGATGCCTCTCTCTCTATCTTTTCCTGCAGCTCCTTCTACGCGCATACACGCAAACTTCCTATGAATTCACCCTCAGCTTGAGCAGTGTGGCTGGCACCCCCCCTATCTTCCTTCCTTCCTTTCTTTCTTTCTCTCTCTATTGCTCTCGCGTTGGGAAGAGGGGAGCCGGCGTCGTGCGAGCGGACTGAAAAGATACGTCGACTGTGCACGTTCAAGTTCGTATGGTTAGCATCGAAGGTGGGATCGGGCAGCTATAATGCTTTTATCGATTCGAGAGGGTGCATCCTTATCGAACGGGGTCGAGCGTCGAGGATTGGCGGTAAGTTCTTGCCTCCCGCTGCCCACTCGAAATAGCTCAGCCAGCATTTCTTTCTGACCTGAAAGGGATTGCGCTGCCGATACAGCACATCGGCGACTTTGCCGGCGCCGAAACTGCAGCTTCCCTTTTTTGCTTTCCTCGCTGTTCCTCGCTCTACCCTATGCAAACTACTGCTGAATACCTCTCGCTTTTCTTTCCCGGTCTCTTTGGCTCCCTCCTCTCTCTCTCTTGATCTCTTCACGACACCCTCACACTTCCGCCCCATACGCCCACGCAACGGTGACACGGTGCCACCCGCCGCCTACACCATCTCCCCACCCCCTTTCCTCTGCCCCACCTTTCACATTTCCTCTTTTTTTTTCGTGGTTCGCATCGCATGGCGCTGTCATTGACGCTCCCCGCGGCCGCCAACACTGAATGAAGGACCGCCACAAAACTTCTTATCTTTGAACGCGTTCCCTCCTTCGTTCTGGTGTTGCTGCGTGTGTGTGTGTGTATGTGTGTATGTGTGTGTGTGCCTCTCCTATCGAGTCCGTGGCTCCAGCCTTACCTCCTGCTCTACCTTCTAGCACACACTTATATATATATATATCTCCCACCCACGCTCGAAGGCCAGAAGTGACGGTGTTGTGGTGGTTGTGGTAGTCCTCTTTCTCCATTGACTTCTCTCTTAAAAAAAAATTCTGCTCTCTGTGTCTCAGAACCTTTTAGTTATCTTCTGCTCTTCGAGGGAGAAATTATCTCATTTTCTGCCTCTGGGTCCCGTGACTTGCTGCACTGCTTCTTTCTTCTTCGACCGCTTTTCTACTGAGCTCCTCTGCCCCCTTTTCTTTTACATTTTGCTCAGCTTCTTTGCTGCTTTGCAATAGCACTCTTTCTTCCTTCTACGCACATGCACCGCGTTGCAGGCGTGGAAGGGTAATTATTTTGTTTCAAGGTGCGATGGGGAGCCGTTATCTTGATCCATTCATCCCTCCCACTTTTCTCGTTTCGCTTCGATGCGCACATCGTTCTCCACCACTGCTCCGACCGTGCTTGGTGCAGTTCCACAGCCTCAGTGGGAGCAGTTCGCATCGGTGAGGGACTTTGCCTACAACCACACCCAACCGCAATGGACGGAGGTACCGCCCTTCGAGCCTGATGACGAGGCGAAGGTCGGCGAAGCGCGACCGCCAAATGTGCAGACCCTATTGCGATCGTCGTCGTTTGCATCCTCGGGTACTTGGTCGCCGATAGTGATGCGTCCTCTACCACTCGAAGGCTTGCGAGTGTGCTCAACATGCCTTCATCCAAAAAAAATATGCACATGTACGGTATGCTTCGTGTGTCACGCCCGCTTTCATGCGAACCGACATCACTGCCGCTGTTGCTGGCATGCGGTGTGCTCTCGGTGCTGGAGCCACCAGCACTACGTGCACATGCTGGGGCGGCGGATGACCGTGTGTGACCGCTGCTCCACCCCGTGGGCCCTGGCTAACCTCACGAAACGTGACGAGCGAGGCTTGCTGTGGGGCCTTTACGTTCTGCGGGCTGCAGGTGACATGCCTCGCGAGTGTGTCGGCCCTACGTGCCGCATCCTCACCCGTCAACTGGTGTGCTACGGGTGTGGGCGACCCACGGCTACAACTCAGCCGCACGTGCAACGTGTTGTTCGCAGGAACGGTGTGCTGCTGAGCGTGATGGATGACGTCATCATCCAAGACGCCGTGCAGTGGTCGCAGCGTGCGATGGAGGTGAAGGGCATGACGATGAGGCACATGGAAAGTTTATTCCGAAGTGTGTTTCATCGGTACGAAGAGATCCTGGCATTTCGCGCGATCACCACCGCCATCATGGCACAGCGGGTGTTGCTTTCGATGGTAGCTGCTGCTGTTGCATACGAGTACCATAGCTCACCCAACATTACACTGAGCCTTTCCGATATCCCGTACGCGCGGCTGCTTCGCATTTTGGTGACGACAGAGCGCTACACTATCCTCGAGGCTCCCGGGCGCGTGAAGTTTATCGCCTTTCCTGGAACACACAACTGGCGCACGGGGTGGACCGATCTGCAGTTTAGTCGCTCTACAGAAACCGTGTGGACTGCATTGCACGAAGGTGTGCACCTCTCTGCCCATAACGGCAGCACCGGGTCAGTGGCTGACGACAGCGATGATGTGATCGAAGGATCGCGGAGTGGAGTGACGCAGCATGGCGGGATGCGGAAGACGTGGACGTACAAGGTGCACAAAGGGTTTGCCCAGGCAGCCCAAGAGGTGAATCTCCCCGTAGATTCGCTCTTCGAGGATGTGTGCAGGGGTGGCTATAGTCTGGTCTTCTGTGGGCACTCCTTAGGAGGGGCCATCGCCCAATACCTTACCTTGACATTGCTGCACCGTAATGGTGCTGTGTTTGAACGTCGCGAGATGCAAGAGGAGGGGGTGGTGTCGCGGCTGATGTGTGTGACATTTGGTGCTCCTCTTCTAGGAAACTACGAACTGGCTGACTGCGTGCAGAGCTGTGGGTGGGGTCGATGCTTTCATAACTTTGTGTATAGAAGCGACGCCGTGCCGCGGCTGTCTTGTACGGAGGAGCTGATGTGGGATGCGCAGCTACGCTTCACCCTCCCTGTTACCACACTACTCTCGTCGGTGTGGAGCTGGTTGAAAGGCGAAGGCGGCGCCCATCCTGTGGCGACTCTGGAGGCTCCATCGCCGCCGCCCACTTCGTCGCCTGACGGAGCTGACGCAGTAGCCTCGTCAACCCCGCGGCCGAGTCATCTCGCTACCGTGTTAGGAGTGCTGAGGGGCTGCAGATTGACAGGCGCGTCTCTGACCGCTGCATCAGACGAGACGATGACCGTCAACACGGTCAGCGGTGCTGCGGCAGCAACGCCGATGATACTGGATGATGCCACTAGCAATCCGGACAGCGCCCTCTACAACGAGGATGACGTGCAGTGCCCCTCTTCACACGCAGCCGATGAGGAAAAGGTGGCTGCGTACGTTGATCTTGCTATCCGTAACGGCCGCGATGCTCTGGAGAACGACGAGGCAGCAGAGCCTTCTCGCGAGGCGGCCTCGAAGCGTGCCGCGGAAGTGGAGGCAGCACTTTCCTGCTTCAGCAAAAATTCTCGGTATGACTCTGCGGCCTCACAGCAACCGTCTGCTGCCGGTGATGAAGGGTGGGATTGCGGGGCTGACCGTCTTACCCGCACGCGTGGTGAGGCAGATGTCAGGGAACCAGAACTGGTAGCATCCGACACCGCCGCCGATTTGGTGATACCGACAGGTCGTCGCATGCATCGCAGATTCACCTGCTTCGGACGTTACCACTTTATCCAGTACGGCTCCTACGGATACGTCTCCACCGAGGACTCAGAAACCGCCTTCAGCATCATCAAGCATGGCTGCGATGCGGTGTCGTTGCTACGCGACCACTCTATCGAGTCGTACAACAGGGGAATGATGGTACACCTCTATCGACGCCCGGACTGATATATATTCTTTCTGTTACGCTTTATCTTGAACCTCCCTGTTCTGTCTGCTGCTCTTTTTTTTTGGGGGGGGGGAGGCTGTTGGACGTGGGGAAAGGGGTGGGCGAGGGGTCTCGTCACTTGGACTTCGTTCTTTCTATGACGAACATAGAGCAAGGCTTGATGTAATGTCTAACAGCATGAATGTGTGTGTGTATAAGTGTGCTTTTAGGTCTTGAAGGATGATGCGAGGAGGAAAAGGTGGCAACGATACGTTAGATGCATCTCATGCAGAGAGATAGCTATATCTCATGGTGCTTTTCCTCTCCCTCACCTTCTCTGTTTCTCCCTCGCCATCCCTCTCTCTTCTTTCCCTCCGATTTTCCTGGCCCTCCACTTTGCCCAAGACGACTTCGTTCTAATTACACTCACCGCAGCCTGGGCACGCCTGCGTTGCCCCTGTTCTTTGTACCTTTTCCGTGGTGAAGGCCATGCAAGAAGGGGTCCACCGGCTGACATGGAGGAGGGAAGAGTCGGCGTGACCCTCGATTGTACTGCCGGCGCATCTATCCATCGGTTGCTCTCTCTCCCTCTATCTACACGTACGTGAGTATGTGAGAGGGAATATCAACAAGTAAGCTTTGAGGGGGTCTCTCTACATGCAAACGCATCTTTTCCTTCCCTTCCCTGTCGGCTGCCCCGTTTTCCTCCGTTCCAGCAGGAGAAATCCTTTCCAGCTACTCGGTGAGCCCTGCTTCATGCGACACGGTGTCTTCAGTAATCTCCGTCACTTCTTCCCTGTTTGCTCTCTTCTTCCGCCACTCTTTCCTCTTCCCACGTTTTAAGGTGCAGACGCTCTTCCCGTTCTCTCTCTCTCTCTCTTCCCCGCTCTTGTCACCATTTTTCTTCTCTAACTTCCCACCCGATCCTCCCGCGTGCCGTGATCATTCCGTTTCCCAGGCTTTATAGTGGTGTAGTTTCTGTTTCCTCGCCTTCCTTTTTTCTGTTTAGAGGCGCTTCCTTTCTTTCGTCCGTTCTCGCAAGCTCGAGCTCAGTCTCTTCACATTCCAATCCTCTCGCGCGTTCTCCTTTTTGACTTGCCTATCCCCCCCCCCCCCTTCTCCCCCTCTCCCTCCCCCCTTTCACATCTTCTGTTCGTATTCAGGCGTTTTCATTCCCCATCCTTCGCCGCACTTTCTTCACCCCCATCCCCTCCCCTCCCCTCCTCTCTCCTACCCCGAGCCACGCCGCTCTCTTCAGCCGCCTCTCTCCATCAACGATCCAAACAAGCAAAAAGGCGAAGGGAGGCCGCTGCAACGTGTAGGAGGCTCCCCCCCCCCCTACGTAGAAACACGCGCATACACTCTTGCACTTTTTTGCTTTGGAGTGGATCGGGCTCCACCGCCGCGAACTCTTGTTCCACCGTATCCTGCCCCTCTGCCTCTTGTGCTGGGCTGCACTCTCTCTGCACGAATCCTTGCTCACCACGCCCCGTTCTTCTATGAAAAAAAGAGGAAAGCACGCTTCAGAATAGCAGAAGCGAACATTTTCTCATTGCACAGTATCATCACTCGTGTCTTTGATTTCCTTTCTTGGTGGTTGTGTACGTTGCTGTTTTCTGTGAAGACACGTTGGAGTACCACCTCGTGACTTCCGCCCCTCTCCTTTCTTTTTCGGTATCTCACTACCCCCCTTCCTCTTCCTGTTCCTTCCGCTATTACATCGGCTTTGCTCCTCTTTTGCGCCCTTCTCCCCCTATCCGACTTCAACTCTCCTTTGTCCCTCTCTCTTTCACTCCCTCTCTCTCTCTCTTGCTCTTCCCCCGTTTTACTTTTCGTCCGCTTTCATTTTCCTGTGGTGCTGCAGGCACGCTGGTAGACTCCGGACGTGATACTACATACAAAAGAAGAACATAGGAATTTTTTCTCTTCCCCACGACGGGAGTTTTCTCCTCGTGTCCGACTTCTTCTCGTTACTACGAGGCATCTCTCTCTCCCCTCTTTTTCGGTTTTTTTTTTACGTTGGCTGCCACCTTATTTCCTCGCTGCTACTTTCACCACTGCTGGTGCACATTTTTTTGTGTGCCGAGATCTCAACAAGTAAGAGTCTTCGCACTCTTACTCCCTCCCCTCCTTTGCTCCCTTCCTGCCACAGCTTTTTATTCACGCTTTATTCCCTTCCCCGTTTTCCCTCTGTCTTCGCGATCGGAACAGCGTCTCTCTCCCTCCTCCCCCTTCTCTTTTCCTACATTGGTTAATTATTACAAGTCAATTCTGGGAGTGTTCGCCACGTGCGGCTGTCGCCTCACTCCTGCCCCATTCCTCCCCGGCGATCCGAGTCGGGTGCAGTGTGTTAAAAGCGGCGGATAGGCACACCGACCCCAAAAAGGCTGAACCCACCAGCGTAGAACGCAGCTCTGCCCAAATGAAGTTTCTATCAAAGCGCACCGCCGCAATTCCAAATGCCGCCGCTGACGCTGATAATGATGCCATCAGTGGCTCCACGGTGGTACCTCCAGGTGATGTTTCGCTGGTAGCGGTGACGGCTCCATCGATCAAAGAGGCTTTGAAAGGCATCCGCCTTTCATATGCAACGGCTGAGGATGCCGGCGGGCGGAGCATTGACTTTCTCGGTGATGAGGATAACGGAACGTCGGAGATGTACGGCGATGGAAGTCCCCTTTCTTCCCAGTATATGATAGCGTCTGCGTTTCCAGATCCTCACTACGCAGTGGAACGTGCGAAGCGATTCCATTCAGGCTATGTAGGAGGATTCGAGGGTGTGTGTGCCACGTGTGAGGCCTTGAAGGCCTCCTGCTCTTGTCAGCGTTGCCACTGCTGCGACTCTTTTCTCTTGTCACTTACAACTCGCCGCCACTGCCGACAGTGCTGGCGCCCCACGTGCCCGAAATGCAGCGACTACCGGCGCATCAACGACTTCGTCGATGGGGAAGCGTCGCGCACCTGCTCATCTTGTGCCGTGCCGAGGGCTCTGCTGTTTGTGACGCAGCTCCGCTACAGCCTGTACGAAAATGTGTGTGTGTTGGACAGACCGGCGAAGGATTCCCAGCACAACGAAGAGGCGGAAGCGACCGCGGCCACCCTGAAGTCACAGCCTCCCTTTCTAGGGCCGCGCTCCTTCTACTGGGGTCTCTACGCGCTCGGCTGTGTGATGGAGGCCCCGCGACGCTGCATCGATTGCTGCTGTGCCGATCCCTTATCGTATGCTGACGTATGTGAGGCCTGCCAGCTACCGACGGTCACGCAGGCGATGCACCAGGTACGGCACATCACGGTGGGCAGCAACGGAGAACGGGTTAAAGCACGCAAGGGTGCGGACAGCAGGAAAAAGCTGTCAGCCGAGGCTTTGGAGAACGCCGTCAGCTCCGCGTACGACGCCATCGCTGAGGCACGCACTGATACCGAGGTTGAGGACATCTTTTCGGCGTCTCTGCCATCCAAAGTGGCGAAAGACTTATTCACCAAACTAGCTAACGATAGCTGGGCACCGCGAAAAGTGTTGCTCTCGCTGGTAGCTTGCAGCATAGCCGGAGAATCCTCAGCACTGCCGAGTATTTCCCTGGCCATGACAGACGTGCCCCTCTATGCCAGGCTACTGCAGCCGCTGCACGTGACGGAGGCCTTCACGGTGTTCAAATCACCCGGACGCTTAAGGCTTGTGGCTTTCAATTCGGGGGCAGGCGTGGGCTCACTCGTTCAGCAAGTCCTCAGTGGCCGCATGGCGTACCGAGAACTGTGGTCGAGTGAAGCGCTCACGGCGCAGCAGGTGCTTGGCAAAGTGGTGGAAAACAAGGCAGCGGCGGAGATGGCTGGACTCACAACGAACATTGCTTCGTGGAGTATGCGCGAAGGCCTTCTGCAGTACATCGCAGAAAGCAGTGTCCTTCTTAGTGCCACCGAGGTGATACTACGGATGGCGAGGGACGGGGAGGACGTGTTGCTTTGTGGTCACGGCATCGGTGGCGCCGCAGCATCATGGCTGATGACGTGTCTACTTTTGGAGCACCCGCCTGCGATACGCGAGCGTCTTTTCTGCATGACGTTCGGCGCCCCACTCATCGCCTCTCGCTCCTTCACCGGTGTACTGGCGAGCCATGGCATGACACATCAGTTTCATCACTTCATCTACGGCAGTGACATGGTACCTCGCCTGGGTTACATGGAAAGTCTACTGGCGTCTGGCAACGCGGCTAGCTGTGCTTCCTTTACTGGATACCCCCGCACAAGTGTATCCGCTGCCAAGGTGCGCGAAAGGGTGGTAAGATGGATTGCGGCACACGAGGAGCCGTGCCACGAGCAAGATACGCAGCTTAGGCAACATCCTTCAGGGAGCAGTGAGAAGACCTCAACTCTTTTCGGTCTCGTACGCAAGGTGCGTGGTCGCTCGAAGTCGGCAGTAGCGCAGAGCACGTCAAGTTGGAAGCGGCATGATAGTGGAGTGGCGATGGCTGTGGATGGTTATGGATGCGGTGACGACGAAACACCCAGCGACCTCTTTCAAGCCAGTCGTGAGCCGTTCGACAACAACGCTGTCCGGGTCGTTGCCTACCAAGGTGACCCTGACGACAAGACAGGCTCAACGACGGACATTTCGCCTATTGATACATGGCGTGACGCCGATTTCGCGCGGTTTTCCACTCCGCAGCACCGCGATAAGCAGTCGATGGATCCTTTTGGCTGCTATCACTTCATTTGGCATCCTCGCGGAAGGTACATCTTCGCTGAAGAACCCGCCACGGTCATAGCGCTTCTGTCTGACCGCACCGCTATGCGTATTGATCTTCAGCAGCACCTTCTCAGCTCCTACCACCGAGGCATGACGGAGTACATCCATTCCAGCGCCGCAGAGCAGGCGTGAGGTGGTGTGCATTCTTTTGCATTTTCCAGAATTTCCGACGATGTACCTAAGAACGGCAACGGGCGTGCCCTCTCCGTCCCTCCCCCATCACCCCAGCGTTCAAACTGAGTGGGTCCGCTGAGGTCTTCTTCCCCCATGCGACGCTCTCCCACTCCTCCCTCCGCCGCTTGGCTCCCCTGGCGCTCATCCGCCCTTAATACTTTGAGAGTCTCGTGATCAACCCGCCGTATGGCCCGTCCCGCCTCCCTGTGTCTCGCTAGGCCACCATAACACCAGCAGCTTAGGCTGAGACCTCGTGTGTGTTGATGGGCCACCGTGCCAGCAAGGGATAGGGAGGAGGAGACTATTTTCAAATCGGTGGAGTGCTGCTGTGCTCCGCAACGATGTGTGGAGGTCCCGTTCACACACGACGCAATGCCTACGCTTCTTCCCGTATTCGGGAGGATGGGGCGAAGGGGTGCTCTGCGCTTTTCGCTACGCTTCGAAGCTTCCACTCTGCAGCACCCTGTCTGTCGCTCCTTCGCTTTCCCTCCTCGATGGTGGCGAAGGGAAGAATTGGAGGAGCTTTTTGCTTCTCGGGGGAGGAGGTGAAAGGGGGCAGAGGGGGGCGAGGTGTGTGTGTGTGTAAGTTTTTGGAAGCGAAGAGCGGGATCAGCGATGCATCCGTACCCCAAGAAAGAGCTGTTGCTGTACGAAGAGGCACAACGGCGACCAGATAAAGTGGGGGTGGAGGGCAGAGGAGCGGAGCGTGTGATTATGTACTGGGAAAAAAGGCAACCGTCACAGCGATGACGGAGACATTCCCCCCCTAACAGTATTGTAGTGTGTGTGTGTGTCGCGATAGCTTGTGCTTCCGATAACCTTGACACCTTCCATCATCGTATGGAGGGCGAAGGAGGAGGAAGGAGGGGGGAGGGGGAAGCCTTTATTCCATCGAAAAACAAAAGTGAACGCCCTCTCTCCCTCTCACACCCACACAAGGGAAAGGGGCTCCTCATGCCGATATTTAAACATGAAAACGCACCTTCATTCCGATGGTCCCAACTTTCTTGTGTGCTATGCATCGAGAAGAGAGGTCTGGGTATGTGTGTGTTTGTGTGGTGGTGGTGGGGTAGCGGGTAGCGGAGGGCGTTTCATAAAGATAGCCTTGTAGGGTGGCTTTTGGTGACAACCATCGTGTTGGAGAACACTTCCGCGTCTCTGAACCCCCTCCGAAGCTGAGAAATAAGATGCACATTCCTGTGGCTCTCCCATCATGCGGCGAAGAATTTGGTGATGGCCTTGCTTCGTATAGCTCTCGATATACCCAGGGCACTTGCAAGCGTGTATATATATGTGAACCCTTCTCTTTCTTTGAGGCGCGGGGGGGGGGAGAGAAGGAATAGGTTGGATCTCACGGTGCGCTCGGGTCTTCCGCCCGGTGTTTTATCGTTGCATTATCTCGTTCTCCCCCCCTTCTCTCTCCCCTTTCTTTGCGGTTTTTCGCACAGATATGGGCATGACTTGTGAGGGTCTCCGCCGTCTCCCTCCTTCCACTGCATGTTTCGCCCCACCTTTCCCTTTTCCCTGCTTCTTTCCTTCATCGTCAGCAGCCCAATTCTCGAACACGCCGTGTGAGAGTGCGTTCCGTGCCACTTCACGCTGCGCTTCTCAGACGAACCTTTACACACACATATATATATATATATATATATATAGAATACAACCTTCACCTCTTTCCGACCCCCCTTTCAAGGGAGAGAAGAAACACAGAGGGAGAGGGGCCGGGTATCGGCTTGAGAGGACGCCAACTCGAGACAGCGCATCCCGTCCAGACACATTCGCTCTTCACCTCCATCCCTTTAATTCGCATCTTTTTTTCTTTTCTGTCTTCAGTGGCTTCCCCGAACCCCCCTTTCTCTGACTCTCCTTCTTTGCAATGCTTCGGTTGACCACTTGGCGGTGCTCGCCGGTTGGTGCGTCCATCACGGCTGCCTCGCAGCACAGTCGTACCCCAAAGGAGTGTAGCGGTAACAGCGAGTCCTACACAGTGCGACCCCGTACGCGCACTTCTCAGAGAAATTTGGTTCCATCGCATTCCATCCCGCTCCCAAAGGAAGCACTGCTGACGGAGTTTAAGCGTTTTTACGAAGCCGTCACGCGATCGAAGGCGAAAACACGTTTACCGCCAACACCACTCGGGCATGGAGGTAGCGAACGCATTTTGAATAACGATCTCCTCCACAAGTCGCCGTGGCAGGCGAGCTGCGTGGAGCTGCGCGAGCGCCCCATGAAAGTCGAGAAGAAGATGCTGAGCTACGGCCAAATCGACTTTGCTAAGCTTCGGAGGGAGTCCTGCCGCTGGACTGTGGAAGAAGGGGCTGCGCCATCATCCGCTTCGCCTTCGTCGAAGGGCTCTTACTCCAATATCGAGGGCATGGCCGGACCTTCTCAGAGCTGCTCAGCAGATGAGCAAGGGCCAGGTCTAGATGTGGTACACTACTATGAAACATCTAGCCCAGAGGGCTTGGCAGGCTATCAGCAGGTGGCGCTGCAGGTCCGCAAAGGGCAACTGCCTGGATCCTGCACAAACTACTCAGCCGAGGGTGGCTTTGCAGTTTGGGTCGTGCCGCATGGGGAATATCTGGCGATGGTGAGCTCTATGGGCTACTTACCCGCTCCTACATGACTGCGGCACGACAGTCGAGGGCACGAACGAGCGTAGTTGAGGCACTGGAGAGGTGGATCGGGGAAGGTAGTGGTACGTGGTGAAGTACTTCCGTGCTACCCTTTCCTTCGCGCGCAGAGGGAGAGCGTCAGGAACACAAATACTCATCAAAAGCTTACACATATATCAGCAGCGTTGCAGGCTTGTATACGCATAGGTAGATGGGTTTTATGCGCTCGTGCATTCAGTACCCCCCCCCCCCTCTGCCATGGGAGCGATTTTCTCATTGGTAGAGAGGAGAGGAGAGGAGAGGAGGAGGGAATGAAGGCGGGTGAGGTGTCTCGTACGCTCGTGATACATCCTGCTCGTCCCCTCCGCTCGGTCCTGCTATCCTCGCTTGCTTCCGATTCGACGCGTCTTCCTTTCCCTTCCTCCTTCCCCCCGTTTTCCTCATTTCTTCGTTTGCAGAGGGCCGCGGCGTAAGTTGTTCTTCTGTAGATGTGATATCTCATGTCTGGCGCCTTCTCTCTTCTTCCGCCTCCTTTTTTCTCGTGGCGTAAAGAAGGGAGGAAAATGTGTGGTTGTGGTGGCGGTAGGGATAAAGGAGGGGGGAAGGGGCAAGGGGAGCTGACCGTCGAGCTCTTTCGCGCAGAAAGCGGCAGTGGATCGAGTGCCGGGCCGTCTCACAACAAGGTGCAGCTGCCACTTCTGCCACAGAGGCCCACTTCCTCTTTTCCTTCATCCTCTTGCACTTTTCTGGTAATTGCACTGATGTGCTCCATCATTTCTTAGCGAAATGTTCGCTGAATTGTTTTTTTCTTGCGCTGCGGTGCTTTTGATGCAAGCTTTGAAAGAGGAGCTCGCCGTCTGAGCTTAGGCTTCTCTTGTCTCTTACTCTGCCCGTCGCTCTCTGGATGTTCTCAACTACGCGCCTCCCCCCCTCCCTCCCCTTCCTTTTCTCCGGATGCTGACCAGCCGCTTTTTCATTTTTCTTATCATCTTCCTCTTTTCATTAGCCTGCTGCTCCTCCGAGCTTAACCCTTTCCTCTTCAGTTTTTCTTAGCCATCCCACTGGGTAGCACTCGGTATACAGCTGGCTCGCTTCCGGGGTGTGAGGGTGAGGCTATTCCCCACCTGATCTTCCCCTCCTTTCTTTCTGTTGTTCACCGCTTTGTGTCGTTCGTTAGCGCGTTTGAAGCCCCGCACCTTTTCGGTGTCTGCGTCGGAAACGAACGTGGGTTGGAGGGGCAGAGTGGGGTACGCATGCGTACATCTGAGCACTTCTGCTGATGCACTCTTCGAAGCAGAAACGAACACAGACGCTCGAGTAACCCGACGATATAACGGAACAAACATCCTCGATGTGAAGATGTGGAGTGAATACGAGGCGGGTGGGTCAGTTAGGTGATCAGGGTGTGACTCCATGATCGTTTATCTGGAAAGGCTGCGTACTCTACCTGCTTCTACTCGTGCCTGCGTTGCCTTTTTCACTTGATCTCTCTTCCTTCATTTTTCGCTTTCTTGCTATTCTATAATATTTTCTTGTTCGATTTGGAGATCGAGCACCTGGCAGTGGTGAGGCTATGATATATCCCCCTTTCCTACAACGAGAGAGTCCCGTGTTTGTGTATCGAGGCAGTTTCTATGCGTTCAAGGGTGCGACACATCACTTGAAGGGAGGGTGAGAGGCGTGAGCACATCCAAAAGAGCCTTTTACACACGCGTGGCCTGATGCAATTATTGAGGTCAGGGAAAAATGGGGCGATTGCAGCGGGCCGAAGATGCGAACCGGCGGTCGGCCAGCGATGTGCGGCCGGACACTGATTGTTACTACCCCCCCCCCCCTTGCCTTTGATGAGGCCTTTCGACATAAAGGAGGGATCCTTCATTTTTTTTTTGATCCCGTGTTGCACAATAAGCGAACATACTCACACAAGCACACATACAGTCAAGCACATGCACGTCTCTTGGGCATACTCTTGATGTTCTCTGTGCGTAGCGCCCATGTTAGTTCCACCTCACTGACGAAACCTTTTTTGTTCCCATACTCCTTTGCGCATACTTCCTTCTCAAAACCTTGCTGCTCTTTCAACAAGGGATGCCGCTGCTGCCCTATCGAGTCGCGCGCTGATACCCGTCAGGAATGGCACTGTAAGTACACACATGTTCGTTCCTTGCGCTGAGGGAAACGTTTTGTAGTTCCTTGAGCGGAAAAAAAGTTTCCCATCTTTCTTTTCTAATGCTCTTCGTTGTTCACTTCCTCCCCTTCTCCCTCCTTCATCCTCTTTTCTCTTCTTTTTTTGGGGTTTCTTTTGAGACTTTTGTCCTTTGCTATTTTTTTTCCGAGGTGGCATTTTCTTCGTTTCATGATATTTCGGCTTCTTTCTCTTTGCTCCTGTGGTCTTGAGGCGTTCCTCGCTTGATTTAAGAGGGGGGGGGCAGGCATTTTCTCCCCTCCTCTCCCCTCACATCTTGCGTCAGGGAAGGCGACTGGATGGCGGAGGGGGAGGGGGTGTTGGGCAAACTCGGGCGAAACGAGAGAGAAACGGAAGTGAGAGATGAAAGGGAAAGAATCGACGCGACGAGGCGTTCTCTCCCATTTCCGTTCGCTGTCTTGATGCTGCTCCGTTCGAAAACAAAAAGATGAAGCTATCTGCTGCACGAACGGAAAAGCGCGATGCTGGTAGATGGGCTCACCAGGTTCTTTAGGTGCTATGCATTCTGCGCACCTTTTTGGCGATGCTATCGAAGGGCTCTACATATATATCTGTATATCTTTGTCTTGTGTACATCACAGCGTATCTCTCTGTTGTTCTCTGTGCTCAAAAGAATTTGTGACGAGCCCAGCTCGTCGAGTTCCACCTTCTCTCCCCATCTCGCACAGCCTTCCTTACGTTTGGGTGAGTTTGTGCGCGCGTAACCCATCCGGTCGGTGAGCACAAAATTGTTTTCGATGTGCAGCTCCGGAAGACATTTTTTTTCTTTTCCTCCTTTAGCTCTTCTTGACAGCGAGGAACTCTAGAGCCTTAACCCATCCTTTTCCAGTGAGGGAGTGATGCGTTGGGTGCATTTGGCGTGCGTAGTGGGCGTGCAGCTGAAATGACGCAGATGCTGCTGCACGAGCTGGCCCCTCCCTTCTGCTGCCCTCCTCCATTTATTGTCCAGAGAATCATAACGGTGACCGCAAACTCTTCTTCCTTCCTCTGTTTCGAAGGTAGATTATGTTGAGAAAGATGCAGACGAAGAGGAAGGAACAGACTGTCTGCGAATGGGCGACGCCAACACGTGTCCCACGGTGTGCTCCAAACGCCGAGATACTGAGTTGAGGGGGAGCGAAGGAGTGAGGAAGGGAGTGACTTTCCTTTGCAGAGTCCACAGATGCAGAGAGGCATTCAGTCTCCTTCCTCCACACCTCCTTCCCCTCCTCATCCTCTGGTGTGCGGTGTCCCTCGTCTCCATTGATGCCACTCTCCGATGCGCAGATGGTCTCACGAGCGTCACACTATCGGTGTGTCGTCTTGGGTTTGCTCACGGCAAACGTGCCGGGAACCTGAGGTTGGCCCCCTCCCCCCTCTCCCCTTTTACGGCGCTGCGGCCAACACCCGTGGCTGTCTGATGATGCTCCGTGGCTAGGTGAACTGCCGTATTGAACTCGAATTCCTCGAACCCACTTGAAGATTTCTCTACATCATATTTCTTAAATCATCTATCCGATACGTCAGCACGATCACTGTCCCCCTGCCCACTCTGATGCCCATGAGTTGAGCTTTTTTGACCGTCGCACCGTAGCTCTTTTCTCTTCCTCCCTCGATTGAGGGCTTCCCTCTCTCTATAGATATAGGTATATTCCGAATGGGTTCTGGCTGTTATCACCTCTCATCTCTCTCTTCTCTCTCGCAGCCCCCCTTCTCTTCCTCCCCCCTCGCGCCACATACACGAGAAGAGAGAAAAGGCCACGTTTCCTGGAACGTCTTGAGCTACCGAATTCGAGGACATCCAGGCTCCTCAGTGAGAGCGCCAAAGGGGAGGGTTAGCGCGTCCAAGAGAGTGGGCCGAGGCCCCAGAAAGTCTCTCCACAACCCACAAATCGATAGACGAGGTTTCGTAAACGTTGCCATAGACGCTCACCTTTGAGGTGGCAGGGGTGACTGAGAAGGAAGAGGAGGAGGCGACTACCTTTTGCGGCTGCTGTATGGGGATGGCTGCGCCACGGATCAAGACTGCTATATACGTAAATATAGAGAGATACGCTCTCCCTTTCATCATTCAAGTGGGCGACCGTAACCTCCTCTCACCCCCCCTCCCCCTTCATACACGCTTGCCTTCTCGCTGACATCGGTTTTCCGTATATCAGTCCTAACGCGGTGTTGCCGCACTGGAGATGAACTGCGCATTAGCGGCGGCTCTTTATGCGGATGCTGTGCGTCTTTACCACGAGGGTGATCTTCACTGCGCGCGAGAGACTGCCGAGGGAGCGCTTCTCAGCTTCTCCACGAAATCACGATGCGCTTCAGCTGACAACGTCGACGCGGCGGAAGAGGGCTCGACGACCGGCGCACAGGGCGACCCGCCTGCGCGAGCCCGTCAGCGTCACCGACTCTTCGGCAACCTTCTCTTGCTGCTCTCTACCATTTACATGGCAGCGCAGGACTACGCAGAGGCGGAGCGACTCCTCTCCACTTGCGAAGGATACTGGAAGGAGCACCTGGCAAACCCTCCAATGACAGCCCCATTTCCGACTTCCTGGTCTCGGCGTGCCGTCGATGGCGAGTGTGAAGAGCGCCTTCGTCCAAGCCGTGGCTGCAACACGGACTTCCTAGAGGCGATGGCTGGGGTGGCGTACAACAAAGCGATTCTCTATCTCGAGCGGCTGGGCGGTAGTTTCTCCTCACCCTTTGGGCTACATGACAATGAGGTGGTCGCTACACCGCTGGCGGATGCGTGCGGATCAGGGCGGGTTGCTTGTGCTGCTTCAACAACGCTGCCTACCGCACTGTCGCCTTCTTCCACCTTAGAGCCACAGCAGGCGCGCCTCTGTGCGATGGCAGCCTTGCGCAACGCCACAGACTGGCTCTCGCACACGCTGGGACCGCCGCGCCGACTCCTCGCTGACGTCTTACACACTCTTGGCGTGTGCCACTACGAGGAGAAAGATTACTGTGCTGCCCTCGACGTCTGGCAGCGTTCCTTGGCGATCCGCATTCGCCTCCGCGCATCAGACGTCCATACTGCGAAGGACGAGAAGCACCGTGGGTTGGCCGTCAACGGTGATGCCAGCGAGCGAGGGGAAGATGATACTGAGCAGCTTAGGTTGGCTCTCACGATCGAGCATGTGGCGCAGGTGTATCGCCTTCTTGATAGACGATCAACGAAGGCGCTAAAGCTGCTGGATACCGTAGCCGAAACCCGGAAGAGACTCTTGGGCCCGACCCACCCTTTGTATGCGCGCACGTTGCGATTGAAGGCGGTAGTGTCAGCGGAGCTGGGACGCACCAAGCTTGCCAGTGCATTGCTCGACCGCTGCGCAGCCATCTATCGCGAAGCAGATGCCACAACATCCACCCTCTATCCGCCTTTGTGGATGGAGGAGGTGGAGCAGTGGCAACGCCGTCTGGTCAGTACCCCCTAGAGGGTGCGTTGTATCCGAGACGGGCCGTGCCCTGGCGAGCTAAAGCAACTCCTTGGATTTTCCATGGCAATAAGGCGGCGACGAATGGACTGAGAACGAGACCGCATAATAATAGACAAGGAGAAGTGGGAGGGAGGGAGAAGGTAAGGGACCTTCGAAAAAATCAGCTCCAACCTACTTCCCATTCTTGGTCTCCTTCTCCTCCCACTATTGCTATCCTTCGTGAAGCGACGTCTCCCCTTCTCCTTCCCCTTCCCTGTAGCTCCACAGTGGTCAGACTCCGGATGAACGATCTTATTGGATAAGGAGAGACTCTTCTTGATGAGCTGCCGCAGGGGCCGAGATCTGCACTCCCCCATTTTACTTTTCCTTTCGAAGAGGAGCGCATCCTGAAAGAAAAAGTGTCGTCAAGCAATCAAGATAAACACACCGGCTATTGCAGGATCTTAAGGATTTGTCGTGGCTCACCGCTTTACTCTCATGGGCGAGAGATGAACACAGAGAGCCACGTTCTCCAAAAAACGAAATGCAATGTATCTATGCGAGAATGTCCATCGCAAACGATCTCTCTCTCTCTTTCTACTCGTATGCTCTGCCTCACTTCTGTACTTCACTACCCTGCATCACGTTCCTATTGCCATGACATCATGCTGGAAAGCATCGCTCTCGGTGTTTGCACGGGTGAGGAGCTGGCGACGGACGAATAGTAGATGGAGGTGGACACCACCGTTGTTTGTTACTTCTCACTCTTGCATTCTGGAGCCACATCGGCAACACTTGCACGGTGTCGCAGCGTCCGACAACGTGAAACTGCGCATTTCATGATCACGAAGAGAGTCACCGAGAACTATTGAGGCCTCGATGCAGTTGTTTGATGAGACGATGTGACATGCCTGCACCTCCCGTATAATTCCTTGCCTGGACGCTTTCTTTTTTCCCGGACCCTCCGCCCTCCTAAACCGCTATCCGTGGTGAAGAAGGGAAGGGGGAATAGGGGATGCATGGGGTGGCACAGCTGGAACACCTATACAATTTTATTATCGTTTCTGCGATCCGTAAGGGGGCGATAGAGATCTAGAAATGCGCGTGGGCCAGCGTTGCCGTCTGCGGCTCACCAATGGTTCACGTAAAGGGAAAGGGGGCCAGGACCACGACACTGCCGGGGACGACGGTGATGGATTCACCGTGACTGGGGTCGTGGTAGGTGTGCGCTCTCACGCTGAATGTTCGACGCGCCACCTCTGCTACTTCCACTGCACACACGTGGAGTTCGGTGCTGAGCTGGCGCGCATGCGCCGCAAGGCATCCGCACCGTCTTGGAGCGGTGCTCAGCCCGGCTGCATTGGCAGTGGTACTGTGCACCGCTCGAACCAGCTTCGGGTGGCTACCGGTGGTTTTGTCTCATCAGAAGGCTACCACTACCGTTACGATGGATGGTACGAGGCCTGCTGTCTCCTGCCCTTGACTGTTTCCAACTGTGTGGTGGAGTCTAACAGAGCGCTGGGTGCAGAAAAGACGACGGCGGAGGTCTCCACGAAATCACCGCAGTCTCTCGATGCACTTGCCGAGGATTCACAGCACCTTTTACCAGCACTGCCAGAAGAATGGGTTGCCAGTATGGAGGGCGACACGGCCGTGTGTGAGGTCGTGTATCTCTGCTACACCTACCAGCCGTGGTTCTCCGTTCCTTACAGAGCTCTTCAATACCTCGCACCGCCTGATGAGGACCGGTGCTACTCCGCGTACGTGTGCCACCGTTGTCTCTCCCCTTTCTTCACCCGTGAGCAGCAGTTTGTGCACCTGGCGGGGAGATACTGTCGCTTCGCTACACCGCCAGGTAATCTCATTTACAGCGATGCACGAACCGGTCACCGAGCCTATCTCGTGGACGGAGCAAAAAATCTTCACTACGGCCGCTGTCTGTCCCTCTTGGGGAAAGGCTTGATCGAGAGCAAGCTCCTTTCGAACGATGTCGATCTGTGCGAGTTTGTGGTGGTGACGATACCACGCGAATCGCTGCCTTTCGTCCCTTTTCTGGGGTCTCCGCCCACTGCGGGTCCAGAGACCGCTGTGGGATGCGCGGCAACCTCGTCGGCTGGTCCTTTCCCGCTGCTCACTCCGGAAACATTCCGCCGCGCCGCCGCGGAGTTTGACGTGGAGGAGTGGGAGGGCCACGTCGTGGTCGGTTACTTCAGTCGACTGAAGCACCACCCCGACCACACCCTCTCTTGCATCGTGACCTTGCCCATGTTCCAGCGCATGCGGGTGGCCACTTTTCTGCTGGATCTTGCGTACTGGATGACTGCTCAGCGTCAGCGTCGGTGTGGCTGTGCCTGGTGCGGGCACTCTGGCGGTGCCATCAGCCGTCCCTTTTCTCCGCACGGACAGGCATTGCTGCTCGCCTACTGGCGGCGTGCTCTGCTGAGGTCGCTTGCGGAGTTGGTGCCACCGCATCGACCTGCTTCTCGCACCAGGCAGCCCATTTTGAGCTTAACACTGGAGGAACTTCGCACGTGTATCGGCATTCCGATACACAAGCACGATCTTGATATGCTGTTACTGCACAGCGAGTTCTCTTTTTACCAGCCTGCTGGTGGGCAGGCTGGTACGGCAAGCGGCTCCGAGGGAGCTGTGGATGGCGTTGAACCGTCCGCCTGCGTGACCCTTCCAAAGAAGAATGCATCTCGAGCTCAAGTTCGCTCTGCCGTGGCACAGGGACTGCGTGGGAGCATCAGCACCACTGATGCCGCGTCTTCTTCGGCGGTGAGCCCAGCTCAAGAGATGGGAGAGACTTCTACCGGAGCGCGCTACATCGCTACCTTGGTACTGGCGAATGCCCTTCTCGAAGACGCAGAGGAGAGGGGCTCGAAGACGTCACGTACTCGCCTGAAGTTTGAGAAGCGGTGGCTTGTGCGAGAGGCAGAAGGCCGCTACGCGTACGACACTGCCCAGTTTCACTATTAAGGCGGTGAGGTGGAGGCATGCGACGGCGGCTAGGGTCGGGCTTTCTTATGGAAGGGAGGGGTATGAGGTTGGCCAAGGGAAGGTGAGGGAGGGGAAGAGGGACCAGAACGGCGCCTTGGCGCCTCCGCTCTCTGTTGATGACCTTCTTTGTGCCCCTTTGACGTGTACGCGCGGGCTATTTTCTGTTGGACTCCTCCCTTGTATCTCCTTTACCCCTTGGAGATGCGCTTCTTTTAATGTGCGTGTGACAGACTTTCATGTCGTCGAACCCGGCTTGTCTGGGGGTGGTGTGTGTGTGTGTAACGGATGGTGGTGCCGTAGGGATCACCCAACTGGCCAGAACTGTGGAGAGGAACAGAGGGGTGGGTGGGCAGACTGAGAGGGAATCGTCTACGCGACGATCCCCTCCTCGAATTACTTCTTTCTTGTCCCTCTGCCTTTTTCCTTCTCAGCACTCTTCTTATTCGCACCTCTCACGCTTGCATACCCCGTACACATTCGGCGACAGGGATGAGCTCTTGCGCACGTGTGTAAGTAAGGGTTTGCGACTGTCCGTGGGGAGCGACTCAACGACTCCACAGACAAAATGTGGCTTGGCACGTTGCCATACAGTCAAGTGAAAACTAGAGCTGAATCTGCGCTTCATGAGAACTCGTATGGGCTCCGCACGGTTGCCATGCTCGCGCGCGGGACCCATCACCGCCGGCACAGACAACATCGGGGAAGGGGAAGTCCTTTCATCTTTGACCTTCCTGCGACTCTGCCCCCATTCCCACTTTCTCCCTCGCTCTGCAGTGCAAATGTAGGCTGCGGCTCTTTTCGACCTTCTATTTTGCCCGATTGGGGCTTTTCCCTCTTCTACCGTCATGAATGGATCTCTCCTCTCTCTTCATCCCCTTCCTGCTTTCCTCGCCATCGCTCACCTGCTACCTTTCCTGCCGTTTTCTCACTCTTTCACCGTCTTTCTTCTTGCCTTATACACTCGCAACGCCGCTGTGTCGCTGTTTCTGTGCTACGCGCCCTATTGTCGCGCCGCCTCTCTCTTCCCCTGTCCGGACCACCCTCTAATACATCTTCTTTCGTTTTTTCTGGTTTTGTTTCGCTCCTCTTGGTGCGGCGCCTGAGAGCATCGCCGCTTCTGCCCCTTCTCCCCTCTTTTCCTATCCTACTCCTCCTCCACCTTACCCAATCCCACGCCCTTACGAATCTCCTGTTCAGCTAGTTGTTTGTACCACGACTTCGACGAAACCTTGTTCGCGCGGCCACCTCTCTCTATCTTCTTTTCTTTTCCGGTTTCCGTTTCACTTCTCTGTCAAGAGTTACTGTGCCGCTGTTTTATTGTACCGTCGTGGGTCTATACACTTCGTCGCCCCCCCCTTTTCCGAGCTCCCTACTGGTGCCCACACGGGTTCGAATATATACATATATATATATATATATACAACCGCGCACAACCTTCTCCACTCGTCCCGCTCTAAAGGTACATACACCTTTACATAAACATCTCCCCTATTCTGTGCTGCTGCCTATCATGTCCACCGAAGACACACCTGTATCTCTGTTCCTGCAAGCGTGCAAGGCAGAGGGAGTCAAGGCCCCGAACCCACAACTCGTCGCATTCTTTCAGAGTCATGACACGTTCGACAGCATTTATGAGATCGATCTGAGCAATAACTACATCGGCAACCGCGGGCTTTTGGCGGTCCTTGCGGTGATCGAACACCTCAGCTGCTTCCGCTGCCTCAACGCAACTGATCAGAAGTTGTATAACTCCGACTTGAACGAGGAGACGGTCAAGGGCAATGCCGTTATCGATCGTTTAGTGGAGGTGTTCCAGGTCCACCCCTCCGCCAACTCGCTCATCCTTAACAACAACCCGATCTCCAATTACGCTGGCCGCAAGCTGCTCTCCCTGGCCCAGGTGAATAAACGCATGTGCCTCATCGAGCTTACCGAGACACGCATCGACTTCGATTTGCGCAACAGGATCGCAAAACAGTGTGAGGAGAATACACGCAACCTGTGGGATGCGGAGCAGGAGGTGGAGGGAGGGGCCGAGGCAGCTTTTGGTGAGGTCAGCACGTGGGTGCCAACGCAAACCACCGCTGATCTCACCTCTCTTGGGGCGGGCCGCGCTCGCCGGCAAACCGTGCGCGTAAAAGGCATCGACCCCGAGGATGCCAAGAACTTCGTGGCACCGGTCCACGATAAATCGCAAGAGGATACCGACATGATTTGCGATCTGCTGCGCCACAACGTGCTGTTTGGATTCCTCGGCTCGAAGGACATCCTCACCGTGGCGAAGGCCATGTATCGGGAGGAGTTTGTGCGAGATGAGTGTATCATTGAGTTCGGCCAAACCAACTGTGACAAGCTCTACGTGATTCAAAGCGGTCAAGCCGACATCATCAAGGAGGGTCAGAAGGTATTTTTGAAGACCGAGGGGACGGCAGTTGGTGAGCTTGAGCTGCTCTACGATACCCCTGCCGTGGCGACGGTGAAGGTTTGCACGGAGAAGCTGGTTGCCTGGGTCCTGGACCGCGACACGTACCGCAACCTTGTGATGGGGTCGAGCATCCGCCGGCGTGAGACGTACGTTTCGATGCTGGCGAACGTTCCTTTCCTATCCAGTCTCGACAACTACGAGCGGATGCAGGTTGCGGATGCTCTTTCCAGCGATGAATTTGCTGCCGGCGACTACATCATCCACTACGATGAGGAAGGAGAGTGGTTGTACATCATCATCGAGGGCACCGTGGAGGTCATCGGCCGTGATGAGGAAGGCAACGAAAAGAAGGTGTGCGAGTTCCACAGTGGAGACCACATCGGCGAGCTGGAATTTCTCAACGAGCATCGGACCGTGGCGGACGTTGTCGCCGTCACCGACGTCACCACGGCGAAGCTCAACCGCCGCCATTTTGAAATGTGCATGGGCCCCGTGATGGATGTGCTGAGGCGTGATAGCAGCAGTGCCAAATACGAATACTACCAGAAGATCCTTCAGCAACAACAGCAGCGCCATTAGAGCAACACTGAGACTTTTGTCGGTGGAAAGGCTTTACCGCAGCGGTGAGACTGCCATTGAGGTGAGTGGTGCTCAGGGCAGGGGTGGAGGTGAAATGTGCGAATCCTCTTTTCCCTTGTTGGTGCCACCAGCCGAGGCTGCCTGATCATCGCCGCCACCGTTTGTACGGCCCCTTTGCTCCCCCTTTCCCCTTCCCCTTCGCCCCGCTTTTCTTTCTTTCCCTGCCTTCCTCCCTCCCGTTGCCCGCTTCGCTTTAACTGGCATCATCCGCTGATGGGCGGTACGCTGAACTTCTCCGTGATGAGCTCCTCCCTCTTTTGCATGTATCCTCGCTCCCCTCATCATTTCCAGTGCGCACCTTTTTTCAAAGTTTGTCAGTAGCACCACGGGGAACGGCTTCTGCGTTTCTTTTCTGAGTTTTAGGGCCGTTCTCGAGGTTCTCTGCTCCCTTGAGCGCTCCTTCTCTCTCCATTTTGCTTATTCCTCGCCGCTTCTTCGGTGATAACGAAGCGGGAGGACGAGAGTGCGCGAGAAATGTCAGAGGATGGCGTTGAAGGCGATCGGTGGAGTCGAAAGGAGAAGTTTGGTGCGTACTTCGTGCTCCACTGTTACAGCACTGAGTCGTGGAAAGGGTAGACCGAAAAAGCGAGGTGGTTGGGATGGGGGTCGAGTAGTATAGAGCGAGAATTAAAGAGGAACGTGTTAGAGTGGTGACAGGAAGTGGAATCCGATCATGGGGGTATCGATGAGGGGTGTGGCAAACCGTTTTGAAAAGACAGAAAAAAGAAAAAATGTGTTTCCGTATGCGGTAGAGATACACACACAAAAACCATGTACATCCATGCACACGAACGTATCAAAACGAACGACAACGAGCAAAGAATGAGGAACGCGATGATGTGTGGTGTGGCGTTGAGGGTCTGTTCAGCCTCTTACTTGGCATCTAGAATGGCAGACACCCACCCACCCCCTAGACATACGCGAAACAAAGACCACCCTTCATCCTGCGGTGCTTCTTTTTTTTACTTTCCTTTCCCTCCTTCGTTGTCATGTAGTTGACATTTTGGTGTCGGTGATGTGGCCGTCATGCCGGTGCCCTTCTCTTTCTTTTTCCCTCGCGTATCGCCAGCGCTGCCCTGCCTTTCGTTTCGGAGCCTTCCCCCCCCCCTACCATCTTCCTTCTCCTCGTTTTCTCCTTGTATTTCTTCTTCCTTGGACGAATTTCTGCGGTGTGTAAGTGCTGTTCACGCCCGTTGTGCATTCTCATCTCGTTCCTTTTGTTTCTCTGGCTGTGATCATGTTTTATAGTCTCTGAGCTCGTTATCTCTCGTAACGCTCACTATGTTGAACTTGTTCGTTCTTTCGCTCTTTTCTTGTCGTCTCGACGGAGCCGCTTCAGGATCTTTCTGCCTATCACCCCCCCTTTCCCCATGGTCTTCGTGCTCATCTCAGATGGTTGGCTTCCCCCCTTCCCCCAATTTCTCTCTCCTCCTCCGTCTTCGTGTCGCGTTGTGCGCATATATGTGAGTGTGTGTATCTTTCAACTATGTTTTGTCTTTTGCTTGTAGGGGTGTGTGTACGTGTGTGTGAAAACCGTTACGTCTTTCGCTGCTTCGTTATCCTTGTCGAGTGGAATCCCCTTCCTGCACTTCGCAGCCGTGGTACGGAAAGGGGTGGTGGTGGTGCACCGTACGTATTGTCTGGCTATCCCTCACGGCAGTGCATCCTGAGCTTTTTTTATTATTGTGGATGTAGAGGAAAGAAGAAAAACCTGCGCTGTCGTATCGGGGGGCGGTTCGATTGAATGGAGAAACGAACGACTCGTTGCTACGAGCAGCATCATTCGGAACTGGATCGGTGTGAATACGAGGCATCACCATGTCCACTTCCTTTTTTTGCAAAATACAATTTGATCAACCTCTTTCGCAGTCTGTTTCGCAGTCCCTTCCTGCTGGTTGCAGACTTTGTTCTGTGCTATGGTGCGTCGCCGTGTGGTGGGAACCCTGACCGCACCACTGCTGCAGTATCGCCTTGAAGGACACGAGAGGCGTTCTCGTGGGGGTGGGACGGCGAGTAGTTCATCCTTAACGCTGCGTCAGTCAACACCCTTCTGACTGCGAAGAAAGAAGCGGCGAACATTGTGCCTCCTTCCTACTTTGGCTTCCCCATCTTTCCTTTCTTCATCTCTCCTCCCCCCCATCCCTTCTGAGGAGGGTCCGGGCGACAAACCGTTCGTCTGCTCCCACGGAGAAAAAAACCGGGACATCTTCAGCCCTGTCCCTTCATGCGCTCCCCTCCCTCCTCCCCCCTTCCCCACATCTTCGGTAGCGCATAGGCACGGCACTGTGCATAACTGCTTTTCTTTAAGTGGCCATGATGCTTCCTAAAGGCTGTGTGGTGCAAGGGTATCACGATGTGTTCGCACCGGCAACGGTGCGGGCCTACCGCCATTACGGTTTCGTGTTGGTCATGAATTTTCTTGATGCGGCGCAGGTGCAAGCCTTAACAAGGGCGTGCTGCACTGCGGTGCATCAGCGCGGGGAAGACATTTTCCCTGGAATCGATGCGCAGCACCGCAATGGCGCCACAGCCACGGTTCGATCATCTTTGCAACCCATTCAGAAACCCGACGACAGCGCCGCTTTTCCCACCTCTGCATCGTCTTCGCCGGCCTCGTCGACCCCATTTGGTTTCGGCAACGCACCGCTCCCACCGGAGCTCCGGCACCGAATGCAGGAGGTTCAGCAGACCCCTCTGACTGAAATGAAGGTAAAGAAGATGCACCTCACACTGCGCAACAAACATGCTGTGGATCGGGCTTACCGGAAGCTTGCGAAGGTTCGAGCGCGCTATAACGCCTCCAAGTCTATCCACCAATATGTAACGCAAGAAGAGGAGTTTTCGGGGGCGATTTCTAATGACCGCATTCGTGAGCTGCAGTCGAAGTACGCATACGAGGATGGCCAGCGCAGCTTCCAGCACTATCGGGACAGCGGCTTGCTGGAGCAGGAGATCCGCCACACGCACCACATCGACGATGCGATGACCTTCATGCAAAACTGGCCGCATACCTGGTGCTGGCTGTGGCGTACGTCGGCGGAGCTGAGGGCGCTGACGGTGTCGATGAGCGGGTCGGTTGGTCGTAAGGTCGGCGAGGCGGCCGGACATCTGGCGGGTGAGGTCGTGCTTCGCGTCTACGCTGACACAGCGACGCAGGCGACGCCGCTGAGTAACGCGACACCATTGAGCTTTGCTGGTGCTGGCACTAACTTTGCACATCCGCATGCGCTCGGCGCGCTCATGGGACTGGAGAGGCCAGAGAGGGCCTCCGCCGGACCGCCTACTTTACTCATGCCGGGCTCGCATCATGTGATACGGCAGCTGACGCAGGATGGGAGGGAGCTGAGCCGTGTGCGCACCGGGGGCGTCTTTGATGCGGGTGCGTTGGTGCGGCGAATCCCTGAACTAACGCATCTCTCGGTGATGGAGCTGCCGGCGCTGGCTCCCGGGTCCGTCCTGTTCTTCAACAATTACCTGCTCATGGGTATCCAGGCAAACCTGTTGGGCGCTGCGCAGAATGCCGCCGGCACTTCTTCATCTCCCTCTCAGTCTCCGATAACAAATTATACGCTCTCGCTTTTGCCGGATCGCTGCGTGTTTGATGGCGAGCGCAACTCGTGGACATCCCGCGACACACACGGGCCATTGTACCACTACAAGCGTGGACAATTGCTGATCGATGATGATGCGTTCCCTGTTATACACCGGGCTCTGGATATTGAGTAACCAGAGCCTCTTCGGGTGTGCAATACTCAAAGAAACTGGATGGGGTGTAACGATGGACGGAAGAAATCCTCCCCCTTCATTAGCTGGGATCTCTCCCTCCTTCCTTCTTCGTCAAAGAAAGCAGCTACATTGCGGCACTAGCTCTCAGTGCTGGTTTGCGACTCGACGTTGATTGCCGGGATAACACGAATCTGCTGTATGCTCGCGCTGATGATAAGGAGAATGAGTTTCCACACTTCTGCCCTCTTCTCCCCCCTCTCTCTCTTCGAGACTTCGTTTTCTATCGTGGGAAAGCGGGTGGGGAAAGGGGAAGAGGAAGCGGCAGCTCCTGGCCAACCGTAGCTCGAGCTGTCTGCAGTGCAAACCTGGGACGTGGAGTGCGCCTCTACACTCTTCTTATTACGTTGAAGGAGGCGCGTACTCCCGCGAGTGCGGCCTGAATGCTGTCGTAGCGCCTTCTCGAACGTACCCCTCTCTTTTCTCGGACGGCTCCGCGTCTCTCCCTCTCTCCCTCTCTCCTCCCTCCTCCCAACATGCGCGCCTGCATCATTTTTTCATCCTTTCAAATGAGTTCTCGTCCGTCTTCCGTGTCCCGAACTCGCGATACGCGTGAAGCCTAGCTAGCGAACATTTTGCCCGTGTACTTTGACTTCCGCCTACCAGAGGCATTCAGTCATGCGTCTTTTGCACTCCGGATCCACATGCTGTGCACTGACGGTGGTGACTCTGCGGACAGTACCCCGCCGCTACTCGGAATACCGTACCTCCTTTACTGGTGCACACAACACCCCTTGGGGGGCTCCAGGGTCGACCCCAGCCTACCCGCGCGCCCGCTCGCTGTTTCCGTTGCCGAAGCCACGCTTCCGCAAGACGCACATCGAATGGATGCTTCACCACGGTCATGGCGATCGCTACGGCAAGTTTGGCCCTTCGCGTGAGATCGCCGATTTTGAGTACGCTGATGGCACCCCCTCCAGCATTAGCAGCAAGCGGTTTGCGTTCAAGCACCACCAGGACCACCTTTTGGTGCAACTCATCCGTGCTGCCGCGACTGTAGAACGTTTTGAGGAGGACGAGTTGTTGCCTCGCATCCCTGGCACACCAGAGCAGCGAGACTGGGATCCCGAAATTCCACTTTTTCTGGAGGATGTCGATGAAAATGGGCGCCCGCCAAGGCCGGTGGCGGGTGACATGATATCTCGGGTCATGGAGGAGCGCTTTGATCAGGAGAAGGGAAAGACCCCAACGAACCTTGCCAACAAGCACGCTGGCGAGGCACTGGAGCCGAACACGATGTTTGCCACCTACGACCCTGCCGCTTTCGTGTCTGACGCGATTGAACCAACTACACGTCGGCCATTCTGGTCGCGTCGCCAGTGGGCGTTGACCGATAACTTCATGGTGCCCATGAGCCCGAAGCCCAAGAATACAATCAAGGATGAGTAGCCGCATCGCTGAGGAGAGGCCCATAAAACGAAGAGAACACGCACAGGAACAGTCCAGGGTGATGCAGGAAGAATAAGGGGATAGGGAGGTTGCGTGTGGAGGCGGGGCAGACTGTGGGAAGAGGTGTGCCAGCGTACTGACGGTAAGGGGCGGCACGGGGGGCCGACCTCCTGGCTGAACATCGAAGGATTGGGGAGCCTCCCTATGAGAACCTTCCTGTTCCCCCGCATTTTCCAGCTGGTCGCATGTGCTTCGGCAGGACCGCGCACTTTTTCACCCTTCGAAAAAGACAAGACCTCCCTCGACGTAGAGGTTGAGGACGCTTTTGGGCGTGCGAAGAGAAAGGTGCCGTATCATCGTGCTGGCACAGGAGGAGCTATACGCGTGGTTGTATGTCCCTGTAGGTTCTCCCTTTCCTGGTCAGCATCTTCCTTCTCTTCCCTCTTCTCTCTCCCTCTCTCCCTTTCTCCTCTCGCGGATGCGCACGACAGAGATGCATTGTATGAGGTCGGTGAGCATGCTGCCTAGGAGACTTTTGTGAGCCTTTCTGCGATGCTTGCGCTCTTCGACGTGTTTGGTATCGACATAACACAGAAGTGTTTTTTCTTTGCTCTTCTTCGCACATCTTCGAGCAAACATCGGCAAATTTTAAAAAATCTTCAGAGAAAACGGTTCGCAGCTCACAGCCGAAACGGCACGTTGGATGTCACTATTGTGCAGGGGGAAGGGAAAAAGTGGGGGTTGGTGGGGAGGCTCTGTTGTGGGCGACGCGACGCGTTCTGCCCATTTAGAGGTTGTTTGCTAGTGTGCGCCTTGAAGGAAGAACCTTCTTTTTGCTTGCGTTGGCGCGGCGCGTGGGCTGCACCAGTTTGAACCTTGGCCCTCAATTCACCTCCCTTCCTCCCTCTCTTGCGCAGAAGAGTGCTCCTTCGCATGTGGCGTAGAGCTGTGTGTTTGTTGCACCCGTTCGCTGGGATGCTGTGGTAGGTCTGCCGATCCATGCGTGGTGCATCACGCGAGCGAGAGATCACAAGCCTCCCTCCCCCCCTCTCCCTCTCCCCATTCCTTCTGGTGGTCAAACATGCATGTGTCTGCTTGCAGGGAAGGGAAGGGAAGGGGGGGGGGAAGTGGAGAAGTGGGAGGGGCTATGCGATGGCTCTTTGCAATACTGCAGGGGGTCATCGTTCTTTTGCTGTATGTATCTTCTTGCTGTTGATGCGCATCGACTTCTCCCTCCGCTCCTTTCTTTCAATGCTTCCCCTCACCTGCTAGGGTTGCACACCGATACATCGTGTAGTGTATCTATACGCCTGTGTTAGTATCATTTGTTTTCTCTAGGGGATGCGAGACGACAGTCCCGCTAGTGAAGCGCCGAGCCGCCAATCCGAGCGGGCATCAGGGGCGTTTCTAGGGGGTTTAGCGGCGGGCTCTTCCATCTTAGTAGCCGTGCGAAAGCGTCCCCGTATTCCCGGCTCTGAGGACGATGAGAATGACGTTGTCCGCTGTGGTGAGAATGGGTGCGCCTCTGTGACCGTCTATGAACCTCGCATGAAGTTAGATCTCACTCCCATAATAGATCCCAGCAGCTTCAGCTATGACCATGTCTTCGATGAAGATTGCTCGACGGAGGCGGTTTACCGCGAGTGTTGCCAGCCGCTCCTGCAAAGTGTGCGGGAGGGCGGCGGCGCTGTCGTGTTCGCCTTCGGTCAAACAGGCAGCGGCAAGACGTACACCATGTTAGGAACAGGCGAGATTCCTGGCTTGTACAGCCTTGCCGTAACGGAACTACTTACCATGATAAAGGGTGGAAGCGTCAGTGCTAGTTTTTACGAGGTTTATGGTTCCAAGCTCTACGACCTTCTCAATGACCGTGGCGAGGTAAAGATGCTACAGGATGAGAATCAGAATGTCCATATCGTCGGTATCACGGAGCAAACAGTAAGCTCCGTCGATGACGTTCGCGCGTTGATGATGCGTGGTCAGCAGTTGCGGTCCATCGGGACGACACACGCGAATGACCGAAGCTCGCGATCACACGCGGTGCTTGAGATAAAACTGAAGTTTCAAGACGACAGTGAGTCAACGCAAGGGCGAATCACGTTCGTAGACTTGGCTGGCAGTGAGCGGGCATCGGACACGGCGGGGACAGACGTGAAGACGCGTCGGGAGGGCGCAGAGATCAACAAATCCCTTCTGGCGCTGAAGGAGTGCATTCGGGCCATGTCCATGCGAAAACGGCACATTCCTTTTCGAGGGTCAAAGCTGACGCAAATCTTACGCGAGAGCTTTGTAGGGCGCTGCAAGACATGCGTTATTGCTGCCATATCCCCCTGCCAGAGCCATTGCGAGGACACGTTGAACACACTGCGCTATGCCCACCGCATAAAGGAGTTGAAGGGGCCAACTAATTCGCCTGCGAGAGTGAAGCCAGTGCCTTGCAAGACGTGCGGCCAGCCCGTCTTCGCAGGTGACCGTCACGTCTGTAAGCGGCAGGTCGCTGTCTGTCCGCATTGTAAGTTGGAGGTGGGCAAGCAGGAGCTCGACGCACACATAGCAGAGTGCAAGGACGCACCGGTGCGTTGCCCGCACTGCAACGAACGCATGCTGCGTGTGGAGGCCGCTGGCCACTTTCGTCGGTGCCCTCGGTTTCCCCTACGCTGCGGCTCATGTGGTGCTACGGTGCCTCGCCAGTTGATGGACCGGCACGCGCAAACGGAATGTGCGGAGGCGAAGGCCAAGTGCCGATTTTGTGGTTCTCTGCAAAGCCGTCAAGGGATGGCCGCGCATGAGCAGACGTGTGATTCGGCGAGGGTGCGGTGCCCTCATTGTGCCCAACTCGTGCGAAGAAAACGGTATGAGGCGCACCTGCTCGGGTGCGTACGTAACCCCAGAAAACCATCTCTGGTTCCCAACAACAGTGCGCCTTGCATCACTCCATCCGCAGTCCCTGCGGACACGTCCGCCAATTTTCCTTCTTCGAACTCCAGCATGAGCGCTCTGCCCAGAAGAGGGAGCGCTACTCTCTCCCCGGTGGGCGTAGCACCCTCGCCGCGGTCCTCTTACCGCAAAGCCGAAAGTGAATCCGAATCGGAGAAAAGAAAGGCACAGAGTCCGAGAGCGAATGGCGGCAACAACACACTCAAGTTCACACGTGCCCGCTCCTTCGAGACTTCTGCAGCACAGCTGCTCAGTAGCACCTCCCCGGAGGACCGGCCTTCCTCGGAGCGTTCTCCTGCGGCAGGGCGTCGTTGGAATGCGGATTCGCGCGACGTCGTGGAAGAGGGGAACAGCGGTGGCACGGGCGTAATTTGCCCGTACTCTCGCTACGGCTGTCCAGTGAAGGTGACGCGGCTCAACCTGGCTGCCCATCTGTCTGAGTGGATGAACCGACACCTCGAGCTCGTCACTTCGTATGCCGACCGCGTCGACGAGCAGAACATGCAGCTACGGCGTTTGGTTGTCCGAGAGACGGACAGCTTGAGTAGCTGGGCCACAGCGGACAAGTCGAGGAAGTAAACATATTTATAAACATAAGAACTGACCTAAAGGTGAATGGCCGTCTTGGGAGGGCCATTGACGTTTGCCACATTCCCTCTTTCGGTTTTAGTGGGTGGCACTCGCCGCAGGGCACCCTCCCTTCTCCTCCTTCCTGGCGGCTGTCCAAAGTTTTCGTGGTCTCAACATCGTTCTTTCCTCTTCTTCTGCTACTGGATTGTGCATCCTCGATGACGTTCGCCATGCCCTCTTTTTCGCTGTTACGTTTGTGAGGATGTTGCCTTCGCGACGTTTCCTCACGGCGGATGGGTGTTGCTAAAGGTGCTCTGCACGATAATCGACTTCCCTGCCTGTATACGGACTGTACGTGAGGGGGAGGGAGCGAGGGAGAAGTGTGTGTCTGTGTGTCCTTGTTCGCCTCCGATGCTCCCGATACGAGCCGCGCAACTTTTTTTTTTTGCACACACCGTCACACCCACACCTGTATATATATATATATATATGTATATGTGTACTGCGAACACTCACGTCAAAGGGTGGCCACACTTTTACGATTGCGTATGGTGAGCAGTGGACATGGCTGATTTGCGAGCGAGCATCGATCGACACGTTTTCTTTGGGTTTTCTACGGCGTCGGTTCAACGTTTTGCGTCCCTCTCCATTTCGTTCTCAGCTGCAGAAGCGGATGGGGTGGTCAGGGATGAGGTGAGAGCGAAAGAGCGGCAGACGAAGAACGAGGTGTGGGGGTGAGGCAGCGGCGCAGAAGCAAAAGAGAGGGGAGCGAGTACGAGTGAAGAACGAAAAGGCTACACGAGGACGCGTACGGGGAGGGGAAGTGATGTGTCTTGAAGGTGTTCGAGGCGTGAGGATCGCATCCCTTCCAGCGTAGTTAGAGTTGGGCGGCTTTTCATCTCTTACGCACTCCTCTTCCGTTCAGCGGTAGAGGCTGCAGAGACGTTTCCAAGGAAGCCTTTCAAATCCCCACAAAATTTTTTTTTTGCTCTTCTACCCACCCCTCCCCCCTCTGTATTTCTCTCTTCTCCTAACACCATTGCCTTCCTGAACGCCTCTTAAACACATGTACGCTATCTGTGAGGTCGATGCATGATGCGGTACTGAGGCTTTTCTCGACCTCCAGGGGGACTACGTGGTATCCTCCCTTCTTACTTATATATGTTCCCCGTTGTGTTCTCCTGCTCTCCTGGGAACGTGCGGCTCCCTCCTCCTACCTAAATCATTTGTCCTCTTCACTCTCCAGGTGTTACTCGCTTTACGCACACCATTGCCTCGTTCTGCTAAAAGGAGAAGGTGCTGGGTGGGTGGTGCATACTCACAAAGAGAGAAGTGGAGATCATCGATCACTCGCTTGCAAAGTTCTCAAAAATTTTCTCTTTGTCCTTCTTCGCGTCACAGTAGATCACGAGTGATGCACGGCGCCGATGACTTCCTTCGTAGACAAGTTTTTGCGTCTGCATTCTCTCTATATAAAAAAGGATTCCGTGACGGAATGGACGTGATTCGCTTCAGACCTTGGTATTTTCTTTGAAGCTGAGTTTACTGAAGGGGGCGAGGAAGGGAAGGGAAGGGGGGGGGGAAGTACGCCTAAGTCTTCATTTGTACCCTTCCGCTCTTCCTCCTGTGATCTACACACACACACACTCTCTCGTTGCGTCGTCTGTGGACTGATGGTGCGTGTTCTCCTCCCTTTTCGGCTTTCTCCGTGTCATCGTGACTCGGTGAGCGCTCCCCTCTTTCTTTTTTCCCCACCGAAGGGACGCATCGGCGCACGCAGGACACCTTTTTGAATCCTCCCTTTCAATGGGAAACTGGCATTCGTGCGCATGCGCGCGCGCATGCGGTTTCGAGTACCGTTTGAGTCTGCTGTTGTATCAAGAAGCCCATTTTCTACCCCTGCTGCGGACGAGAGAGTTGTGCACTCTCTTCAATGGCTTGACACCCGTTTTTTTTGTATGTTTATAAGCTTTCACCTTCGACTCCATTATACACGGGTATGAGGCTCCTGGCGCACCTCTTCTCCTCTGTGTCCCAACTCGAAGGCATTGCACTGCCCTCTTCATATTGGATCGTTTGTTTCATCTCTTTTCATTTTCTCTCTCTACCGCTTAGTTCAACGGTCCTCCCCGCTTTCCTCGTTTCCAAATGTATGTTGTCCTTTTAAAGCTTTAGCTTTGTCGTATTGTCTCTGTTGCGAATAGTTGCCAACTCACAAAACTGAAATGCGTCACCAAACGACGCGTCTCTTGCGCGCAGGGGGGCAGGCGAGCAAAGAGGATGTAGAGCGGCGTTTGGGAGGTGCATTCGAGGCACATTATCTGATATGCGTTAGGGACGTTGTGGAAGGCTTGCGAAAAGGTGCCCGTGACTAGACCTCTGTTGATCATGTCTATCTAGCCCGACGCTGCGAATTCATCCTAAGCAGGTGGATTGCCGGAGTAAAAGCACAAAACTCCTTTTTGGTTTTTGGAGGTTTCGTAACAATGGCGAGCGCAGCTGTTACGGTTGCCTTCTAGCTTTCTCACTTCCCACCGTGTTGCCTGCGTGATGCAGCCTTTCGCCTGTTTGTTCACCCGCCTATCCATTCTTCAGAGTTTCTGAACGTTCCTCCGTGCGCACTCAGTATGGGGTGGTGTAAAAACGTTTGCCCTGAATGCAGAGGCGGTGAACACCATCCTCCGTTGGTTACTTCAGAGTAGCTCTGTGGTTGATGCGTTCACAGTCCTCATTGTTTCCATCCGTTGTACACCCGCACTACGTTGATGATTACATGTCGTATATACTTTTCATCCCCATCCCGATCTCTTTTTCTCCTTACTCTTTTTGCCGGCTTCTTTCGCGCGTGCGGGAACGGCCTCTCAGGAACGTCTGTTTCGCGCACTGGGAAAGTGTCTAGCTGAGCTGGTCGACTTTTATGCATACAAATACACGCGCACACGTCCCCTCCCTCTCCTCTCCAGCCTCTGTTCGTAGAGGCACTTACTAGGCGTCCCAACGGGGGGAAGGAACGACCCTCTGCACGTTTTCACGTGCACTTTCGCTTCTGGCGTTTCTTTCGTTTCCTTCCTGTATATCTGTTACCCTTTACCTCATCTCCGATGAGTGAATCGGCTTCCGAGAAGGCCGGTGCAAGCGCAGAGGTGGTTGCGGCTGATGGGATGGGTGGTGGACGCGGCGAAGACGCCGCTCTCACCACCCAAGAGCAATACGAGTACGCGGAGTTGCGCCGAGAGAATAAGATACTGCGAGTCGAAAATACCATCCTGCAACGCAAACTCGAGGAAGAGCGTGCTCAGCGGCGTCAGTCCCAGAACAGTGACAACCACTATAGCCGAGAGGTACAAGCGTGCAAGGAGTCGATTGAGAATCTTAGCGAAAATGCGCAGGTGCTGGTTTTGCATGAGGAGCTTCACCGACTCCGTAGAAAATGTGACATCTATGCAGAGGCCATCGAGGAGTCGCGTAATAACTTCTTCGAGATGCAGAGGCTTTATATGGAAGTGAAACCTTATCTGTTGCCGTCCTCGTCGGAATCATCGAGCCATACGCACCTCTGAGGGCGGAAGAAGAGAGAGGACAAGAAAGTCCAGTTGGTGTAGAGGCAAACTGGTTGAATACGAAATGGCGCGATGTGTAAAGACGACAAGTCCGGTATTCGATGATTTCTTCCCCTTTCCCGTCTTGGCCGTTGTTTCTTTTTTTTTTGTGTGTGTGGGGGGGGCAAGAAGTGCTTCTTTCAGTCTTCCGCTGCCTGCTCATATCAATTTGTGACTGACCTTCAGGGTGCTAACTCGATGCTGTCTGCCTCACCTTGTCTTTCTTTCTTTCTTCCCTGCTGCAGTCCGCTGTACACTCGTTAGGTGCCATGAGCGGCGATTCTTCCTTGCTCAACAACCTTTCCAAGGATGTCACTGCACAGATTGTGGGATTGCTGTTGTTTCTGTTTCTGCTGCTGCTGCTGCTGCAAGGAGCCGATTTTCTGAGGGAAGGGAGGGAGAGGGGCCTCGTGGTGTGTGTGTGTGTGTGTGTGTGGGATGTCTGCCTTTCTCGTCTCCTCCCCTCGAGCGGTAATGCGGTTCGTTATGCTGTTTGTCGTCGATGTTTTCTACCGCTGCTCTGTGCCAAACTTGGGATCTCTTGTGCGTACTGCACTTCGGAGAGGATGACGTTCTTGTCTCACCCTCCAGTGAAGTAGAGGTGGGGGGAAGAGAAGGCGTGCGCCGGCTTCTGAGCCTTTTTCCCGTGGAGATGTTTGCGTGATGCTCTCTTGGGCTTTGAGACGCTTTCAGCAGGATGGAGAGAGGCGCGTGGGGAGGGAGGGGGGGGGGCGGGCGGGCGGGCAACGCTACAGTTCACAATCTTCTTTGGCTTCCCCCCTTTAGCTGACAGCAGAACTGGGGAATTCTCTGCTGCACGCATGATGTGCGCATGATGCACTCTGGCGTTAGCAGGTACGGTAGTGCGGCTCGCGGCTGATGAGGGGAGTATCAAGTGGAAAAGTGCGCTGCCGTAAAGGAGGGCCACATCAGGTGCGGCAATCCTTGTACCGTTCACCCTTCTACCGCGTCGCGCCTGCTTCCTCTTTTCTTGTTCATGGGTTGCTGCGTATCCGCGTCTGCTTTCACTTCCGCGGGCTCGCATCCCCTCACTCGACATCTCGAGGTTCAGCTCTGTTGGACGAGGTCTTGCTTCAAACCTATCGTTGCCTGCGCTGTCCTTTCTCCCTCTCCGTTTCGCACTTCTTCTTTCCCCCGCTTTCCTTTATAAATCCCTCTCCACACACACACACACAAACACACAACGGAAAGAAAAAAAAGCGGGGGGTCTACCGTACGGTGCGCCCCCCTCGTTGATCTTCTTTTCCTTGTACTCTAGCTGGTCAACATCGGTGAGCCCCACGAGGATCTACAAAAGAACGAACGAACAATGAGGCCCGACTACATGGGAATTATGTTCCTCTGCACCAGCGTTATGTCCTTTAACGCTGGTGTATGGCAGATCTTCCGCAGAGGACAGAAGAGGCAGCTTTTGGAGAACCACAAAAACCTTGAGGAGCCACCGTTGACGCATCTCCCGCCGGCGAGCTCCACCATCAACGAGTGCGAATATCGTCGCGTGAAGCTGGATGGCTCCTTTGACAACGAAGGGTCCTGCCTCGTGGGCCCTCGCACGATCCCCTCGTACAAGGGGGCATCCAACGAGGATGAGAGCCGCGGTGGGTTTCTCGTCCTCACGCCGTTTGAGATTGCCAACACAGGCGAGTTTGTGATGGTGAACCGTGGCTGGGTACCCATCGATGCAGGAAAGCACCGAACGATGCTCACGCAGTACATCGGGGAGGGGTTCGCGGGTGGTCAGGTGCGCGGCATTTTTCGGAAAGAAGAATTTATCGGTGGCTCCCTCTTTTGGGGACCCAGCCCGGACAACGAGGGCCCGGTGGCGGCGGATCTCTCGTGGCTAGCCATCCGGCCATGGAACATGATTATGGCTTACTATCGACGCCGCTGGGGTGCGGATCGCTTGAAGGAGAACATGGAGAAGCACGGTGCGCACCACTACTTCGTGGAGATGCTCGAAGACTTCTCCGGTGATGATCAGCGGATGGTGCGTGGCCACGCCTGGCCCCGCCGCCGCGAAGTCGACGAGGTGACGTACGTTCACCTCACCCCTGTCGTGCACTCCATGTACGTCCTGTTCTGGTTTTCTGTAGCAGCTGGCTCTCTCTTCGGCGTGGCGCGCTGCTGGAAACGGCAGAAGGAGTTGTTTGCTCTGCGCAAGTTCGCCAATAAGCAGGCGATGCAGTTCGAGACTCGGAGACAGCAAGAGGCGCAGGCGTACATCCAGTCTATGAAAGACGTTGGAGATCTGCAGATGAAGCCCGCTGCGACGGCGGCCCAGCTTCATGTCAGTGAGCCTCCTGAGGGTGAGCGCTCAACGTCGGAGGCGAAGGGAGGAGCACCGCCCCAAAAGTGATCGGGCATGTGCGTGTGAAAAAAAAAGGTTGACTATTTTGGCGGATGGAGGGGTTAGAGGAGGATGAAGGCAGAAGGGAAAGCGCCTGTGGGAGTTCCCAGTTGTCACGCCAACGTGAACAGGATGTTAAAAAGGGAGAAGCGAGAGTGTGCCCCACCACACCATCACCTCCACCGCTCCCACTCCTCTCCTACCGCTGTACTGTTTTTTATCTGGTGCAGGTGAGAAGTTTTACGTGCGCACCCTCGTGAGGGTACGAACCTCGTCTCTTTCTTGTATCGCCCATGAAAAGTTGCTTGCGAAATGTGGCACTATCTTCTCGCTTCTCGAGCTCCCCCATTTCCCATTGTGCCGCCGTAGGTTGCATAGGCCGTTACTTCATTACTGTTCGAGAGATTCTCATCCCTGCATTTTCAGAAAGAAAAGAACACCGCTGTGAAAAGGGTGCCTCGAGTGGGAGGAGCCTCCAGCGTTGATGCTGGAAATGACTGGTCTGCCCGTCTTTTCATTTGATTTTCCTCAAAGTGCTCCCATTTGTGGTCTGTAGGGCCGCGATGGGATATTTCGCGACTTTTCTCGAACTCATAGGCTGCTCAGGGAACGAACGTGCGGTGGCGCTCTTCACCATGCGCGTTTATGGTGATGCATTTGCTTGAGTGTGGGTGCGGCGGCGGCGGCGGGGGGGGGAGGGAGGAGGAGGAGGGGAAGAGAGTAGATAAATAATGGACGGGCACTGCTAGACGCTTCTGGTGTCGCGTGAGCAGTGGTAGGCGAATCTTTCACTTCCTGGAGTTGCCTCCCCCACTCAAATCCTGCGCGAAGACGGTCTCCCTCCCCCTCTAACGACCCTCTTTTCGCTACACCTCCCCCTTTCTTCCTCCCGAGTTGCTCGTCTTTCTGCGTGGCGTGCTGAGGTTTACGGCTATGGTGCTTCAAAAAAAAAAAAGCAACAGCAACCGTGAAGTCTGACGGTTCTGCCAATAACATTCGCCCACGTATCTATAACATTTCCATTATTTAGGCCGGAGCTTGTAGATTTCACGTTGTGACATACAATTCTGCTTCCCTGAAGTAACAGATTCTGTTCCTGCACACTTCCGCGGAACGTCCTTTGTGGGGAGGGTTGGGTCTACTCTCCCCCCTCCGTCTCTCCTCCCCCTCCCTTCGACGTACGCACACATACACGGATCGACATATCCGTTAACTGAAATTCGTGCTCTTTCCCGCACGCTCGTTGCTATCTGCGGCTTGTCGTTTCACTTTTGTCGCTTTATGGCTTAGAGGGTCTGGTGGTCCTCCTCCTTTTATTCTCCGTGATTGCCGCCGACATGATCGTGGGCCCCTCCGCAGCCCAAACGGACCATTCCGGCTACGGAGGTGCGAAGAAGCGTCACACACCGGGAGTTCCGTCGTCGGCCATCCCTGACTTCAAAGCGTTTTCTCAAGCATGGGGCGAGCTTTTCGCATGGGATGCTTCGACCCCGCTCGCCAGCCTTTTCAATGCTTACGCTTCTCTATGCTCATCACAAGTCCCTGACAGCAAGAGCGCCAGTGTGGGCACCGTGAGCACCACTGGCATTAGCAAGAGCAACTCTACAGGGTGCTGTGCGTCCCAACAGGTCTCCATCGAAGATCTCTCTGATCTTTGGGCCGCTGCCAAGCGCACAAACCGAGAATGGGAAGCGGTGTGTATGGTGCGTAACGTTCGCAGCTCCCTTTATGTGGATGGTACTCTTTTGCAAAGTGAACTCATGCTCACGATGCTATGCTGGGCCGCCGTTGCACGGCAGCGTGAGGAGAGGTTTTTTGACGGGTGTGCAGATCAGGTACGCCAACTTGTCCGTTGCGTTGCACAGCGCTGTACCGCTATTTCTGGTGCGGGGGATCTTCCCTCCCTCTACGAAGAAGTTGCGCTTTGTGTGGCACTGGTACTATTTGGGTGGCACAGTGGTATTTGGAACTGCTTTGCGATGGTACTGACGAAAGCTGTCCCTCTTCGCACCGAGAATGACGTGCTCAGGCTCACCAGAAGGATGGCACGGGCGCTGTCGCAAGCCACTCGTCTGCGGTGTCACGTATATGCAGACTCCTCTTTAGGCATGAAACATGGTCTTTCTACAGCTGATCTGCCGCATCGTCACTCACCGCTCTCAGCTGCATGTGCGGAGCGAGGGGAAGCGCTTATGAAGACAGTCCAAGAGGGCGAAGTCAGGGCGACTTCATCCCGAAGACGTTTCTGCAAGCGAGGGAACTCGTCAGTTTCAGAAACCCAGGCTGGGTCCCATAGCCCCACATTCGGCAGCTACAATGGCGCTGGAAGTGCCCGCCTAGAGAGGACAGGCGGCCCTGCCACACGGCTGAGTCGACGTGACACGCGTTCTGCTTCACCGTCATTCACACGAACACTGAGCGCGCGGGCAATTTTGAAATCCACCTCTTCATTACCCTGCCGAATGGCTACACCCAGCTGCAGTCCACTATCGTCCTCCTCAGCACGTTTGCGGCCCACCAATATCCCAGCACCTGCATGCCATGATTGCCGCACCGCTGGTGTGAAAAGTAGTCTCGTGACGACCACACCTTCAAAGGCCACATATGCTGATGCGAATGCATCGGCGGCGTCTCTTGAGACCCGAAAAGATAGTATTCGCATCTCCAAGAGGTCTCTGTCACCTGGTAAAGTCCACATGAAGATGTGCAAAGACGAGTGAAGATGTATCTTATAGTGTTGAGGCTTTGACGCTTCGGAGAAGTGAGCAGGCTGATGCTGCAGGAAGGCTTTGGACGTTCTCGGAAATGAATTCTGCTTCTCGGCGCAGTCGCTTTCACCCCTATGTACAAAGCACGAGATGCAGCGTTTGAGGAAGACGGTGGAGCGGTGAGGTTTTGCACGATTTTTACTGCCCCTAAATGTATGAGGAACACTTTTCTCGACACAGTGCCGGCCGCTGCGATGACCTTTTCGATGGGTGGTCGTATCCTCCTCGCCTCGCTTCTGTGTCTGAGACGACAGCTGAAACTATTTTTCTGAGCTTCTTGCGGATAATGGCGACACCGCTTCCATCATAGTTTACTTCCTCCTCATCCCTCTCTCCTTTATTCATACCCAGCGCATGGTTTCCTGCATGGTGGAGGCAGAAGATGGATCATCGGTCAGGACATACCCATCTCAAAAGGTGCTCTGTCTGCCGTCCTCATCTCTCTTCTCCTCCGCCGCATCTTGCAGACCCACTCATGGTCTGCCGATTGGCTCTGCACCGCATTCAGTGCCCTCGAGATACTTTTCGTAAAGAAATAGTTGAATACATAAAGTTCTTTCGTGCGCAATCTTTCGTTTTTTCTCGTTTGAGTCTCTCAGATTCTCCCTTCAAGTTATCCTGCGCATGCTGTCAGAAGAAAGGATGTCCTCCCTCTTTTCCACTAAGCTTCCCCTTCCATCCTTCCATCCTTCTCTCCCCACTTCTTTTCACTCGTCTGCACCGCAGCCTGTGGCTTACCAGCTCGCCCCACAAGAGGAGCATATAATCTTTTTGCCGTTCCGGATCTTTCTCTCTCTGCTTAATTGTTCGCGCGCTACAGGATACTCCTCCTTTCCTTATCGAAGAAGCCATCATTCCGGAGCCACCCTCTGTGTTTCGCTTCATGCCTCTGCCCCTCAAGTGAGAGCGTGTCCTCCCTTCGACTTAAACAGCGTTCGCTAAGAGGAAACCACTCGTAGAAATCACCGCTACGTGGGCCTTCACTTCCCCATCTCCTCACCTTCCGCCTCAGTGTCTTGTACGAATTTCAGTGATACTTTTTTTTCTTCAAGTGCGCAACAATGTCGTCGGATGCGTACAAAAGCCTCGAGGAACGCTTCCTCAAGCTCTATCGCTTCCACCACTTGCAAATGCTGGCGCAATGGGATTTAAGTGTCGCTATGCCGCCCAAAGGTGCGGAGGCGCGAGGCGCTGCGTTAGCTGAGCTGCAAAGCCACATGCACACCCTTCTTACCGAGGCTGACGTTGACTCATGGTTGAATGAGGCTGGAAGGACTGCGTCACAGCTCAGCTTCACGCAGCAGGCAAACCTGCGCGAGATGCAGCGGCGCTGGCGAAATGCCAAGGCCTTAACCGACCGCTTCGTGCAGCAGAAAGCCCGCGTCACCACCCGCAGTAGATTGGCGTGGACCATGGCCCGAGCTCAAAACGATTTCTCGATGTTCTTGCCGACCCTGAAGGAGATGATCGAGCTCGCGCGTGAGGAGGCGCGACTCCGCTCGGCTGCGACGGGAAGGCCGCTGTACGAGTCGCTTTTCAATCAGTACGAGTGTGGGATGACGCTGGACACGGTGGAGCGGATTTTCACTGACCTGCGGTCGTGGCTGCCGGAGCTGCTGCAGACGATCCTGGCTTCGCAGAAGGACTCGGGCACGGAGGCGCTTGTGGCTGAGGGGCCGTTCCCGAAGGAGCAGCAGGATGCGCTGGGCCGCCACCTGATGAGGCTGTGGGGCTTCGACTTTGAGGCCGGCCGGTTCGACGAGTCCGCACACCCGTTTACCGGAATGACGAAGGAAGACTCCCGCATGACCACGAACTACGACCTGAACGACTATGAAAAATCCTTGTTCGCGACGATCCACGAGACGGGCCACTCCAAATACGAAACGAACTGCGGCCCACTGGAGATGCGCGGCCAGCCTGTGTGCGCGGCGCGTTCGATGCTTATCCACGAGAGCCAGTCGCGCTTCGCGGAGGTTGTGATCGGCCACGCCGCTGCCTTCGCGGAGTATCTGGCGCCCCTGCTGCGGCAGTACCTCGGAGAGCAGCCCGCGTTCTCGGAAGCGAACCTGCGTCTCCGGAACCGTGAGGTGAGGCCCGGGTTCATCCGAATCCGCGCGGACGAGGTGTGCTACCCACTGCACATCCTGCTGCGGTACGAGATCGAGCGTGCGCTGATCGAGGGCGCGATGGAGGCGGAGGACATCCCGCGCGCGTGGAACGAGAAGATGAAGGCGTACCTGGGTCTGGAGACGAAGGGCCGCGACGATATTGGATGCCTGCAGGACACGCACTGGGCGCTTGGGTACTTCGGGTACTTCCCGACGTACTCGCTGGGCTCGATGTTTTCAGCGCAGCTGATGGCTACCATCAAGCACGAGCTCGGTGAGGACACGGTCGACAAGTGTCTCCGCACCGGTGACCTCGCGCCGATCTTTGCCAAGCAGAAGGAGAAGATCTGGGACAAGGGCTGCCTGTATGAGACGGAGGAGCTGATGACCAAGGCGACCGGTGAGCCGCTGAATCCGAAGTACTTTCGCGAGTACCTGGAACGCCGCTACCTGCGCCACGAGGACTGAGCGGTGCCGGGACGGTGCGCGAATAAGGGTGGGTGAGCGATGAGTAGCTGCCGCGGCGGCGTGCGCGTGCGATGTGCTGTGGTGCAGGGGGGATCGCGGGGCGTGGTGACGCGCCTGCTATGCACCCAGGCCGTGCCTCATCGCTCCTGTCTCCGTCCTCTAGCTTTTTTTAAAACTATCGATATATATATATATATATGTGCATATCGCTTCACTCACTATTCGGTTTATTGCTTTGCGTGGCTGGCGCGTATGGGCTGCCTGCCGGTGCGACGCAGCGTGTGGTGGCGCCCCCCGCGGCGCTGCTTTCCCACTCTCCGTGTGCCACCCATTGCGCGCTGCATCGATTGCTTCTATACCACCACACCGCCCCCCCCTCTCCCCCTAGGAAGCGATGATGGACGCCATTCCGTTCCTTTCCCCTGTTTGCCTTCTCCCTCCCTCCCATTTTTTATGTCTTCATTGGGCGACCACCCAGACAAGCACGCACGCATGGAGACGCGTGTGGCAGCGCGGTCGCGTCCCCTCCCTGCCGCTGGCGGTGTGCGCTGGCACGTCGGCGTTGTGTCGGCGCATGTTGGGCGTGGGCGACTGCGTCGGTGTCCGCGTGTGCGTCCTTTTCTAATCCTTTCGTTGTTTCGTCACTGCCGTCCCAGACGGCGTGCCTGCTCGGTTGCCACTCTGCCGCCCCGCCTCAGCATCACCGCACTTCTCAACGCGAGAGAACTGGAGCAGGCGGACTGGGGTGACCCACCGAGAGGCGCGCGCTTCCTACCGAACGAGCCCGCGAAATCACGATGAGCGTGCGCGAGGTTGTGAGGGCTCTGGACCGTTTCGTCTCCTTCTCCCGCTTCGCGTGCAAGGTACCAGGCTTCGCCACGCGGCTCGTGTGTGGCACCTGCTGTGTCACGGATGCCTCCCGCCGTGCCCCCGTCCCCCCCTGTCCATTCCTTCATCCGGCGCTGCCGTTCTCGGACGCGTGTGTGCGCGGGTTGCCGCTCCTCCACCGCGAGGTGGGGAGAGCCCCCGACGCGCCCGTGCCTTCCACCCATGCTCCCCCCCTTCTCTCACTCTGTCCTTGCACCTGCCTTTTACAATTTTGTATGCTCACGCCCGCTACTCGGTACGGTTTATGTCGCGGCGAAAGATATTTGTCACCACCGAGTCTCTCGCCCGCTCTTCTTTTCCCCTCCCCCCTGTGCCCCCCCTCTTCACTTCCTCTACTACCTGCAGCCATCTAGGCGTGTTTCCTCTCACTACCGAGCAGCGCGGCGCCCAGACCCGTACCCTCGGCATCATGGAGTCCTACAAGAAGCTGGAAGAGCTGCAGCAGGAGCTGTACAACTACCAGCACTTCCTTGCGCTGGGAAACTGGGATACTGCAACGCTGCTGCCGCCGAAATCGGCTACTGCGCGTGGCGCAGCCATGGGGCAGCTTTCGTCGCTCGTGGCCCAGATGATGACTGCGCCGAGTACCAAGAAGCTGCTCGATGAGGCGCATGCTGCGAAAGCCGAGATGTCTGCGCTCCAGCTGGCGAACCTGCGCGAGATGCAGCGCGCGTATGACACGCAGTCGCAGCTGCCACCCGACTTCTTGAAGCACAAGATGCATGTGTGTGCCAAAGCTCAGTCGATCTGGGTGAGTGCCCGCGCGAGCAACAGCTTCGAAACGTTCCTGCCGACCCTGAAGGAGATGATCGAGCTCGCGCGTGAGGAGGCGCGACTCCGCTCGGCTGCGACGGGAAGGCCGCTGTACGAGTCGCTTTTCAATCAGTACGAGTGTGGGATGACGCTGGACACGGTGGAGCGGATTTTCACTGACCTGCGGTCGTGGCTGCCGGAGCTGCTGCAGACGATCCTGGCTTCGCAGAAGGACTCGGGCACGGAGGCGCTTGTGGCTGAGGGGCCGTTCCCGAAGGAGCAGCAGGATGCGCTGGGCCGCCACCTGATGAGGCTGTGGGGCTTCGACTTTGAGGCCGGCCGGTTCGACGAGTCCGCACACCCGTTTACCGGAATGACGAAGGAAGACTCCCGCATGACCACGAACTACGACCTGAACGACTATGAAAAATCCTTGTTCGCGACGATCCACGAGACGGGCCACTCCAAATACGAAACGAACTGCGGCCCACTGGAGATGCGCGGCCAGCCTGTGTGCGCGGCGCGTTCGATGCTTATCCACGAGAGCCAGTCGCGCTTCGCGGAGGTTGTGATCGGCCACGCCGCTGCCTTCGCGGAGTATCTGGCGCCCCTGCTGCGGCAGTACCTCGGAGAGCAGCCCGCGTTCTCGGAAGCGAACCTGCGTCTCCGGAACCGTGAGGTGAGGCCCGGGTTCATCCGAATCCGCGCGGACGAGGTGTGCTACCCACTGCACATCCTGCTGCGGTACGAGATCGAGCGTGCGCTGATCGAGGGCGCGATGGAGGCGGAGGACATCCCGCGCGCGTGGAACGAGAAGATGAAGGCGTACCTGGGTCTGGAGACGAAGGGCCGCGACGATATTGGATGCCTGCAGGACACGCACTGGGCGCTTGGGTACTTCGGGTACTTCCCGACGTACTCGCTGGGCTCGATGTTTTCAGCGCAGCTGATGGCTACCATCAAGCACGAGCTCGGTGAGGACACGGTCGACAAGTGTCTCCGCACCGGTGACCTCGCGCCGATCTTTGCCAAGCAGAAGGAGAAGATCTGGGACAAGGGCTGCCTGTATGAGACGGAGGAGCTGATGACCAAGGCGACCGGTGAGCCGCTGAATCCGAAGTACTTTCGCGAGTACCTGGAACGCCGCTACCTGCGCCACGAGGACTGAGCGGTGCCGGGACGGTGCGCGAATAAGGGTGGGTGAGCGATGAGTAGCTGCCGCGGCGGCGTGCGCGTGCGATGTGCTGTGGTGCAGGGGGGATCGCGGGGCGTGGTGACGCGCCTGCTATGCACCCAGGCCGTGCCTCATCGCTCCTGTCTCCGTCCTCTAGCTTTTTTTAAAACTATCGATATATATATATATATATGTGCATATCGCTTCACTCACTATTCGGTTTATTGCTTTGCGTGGCTGGCGCGTATGGGCTGCCTGCCGGTGCGACGCAGCGTGTGGTGGCGCCCCCCGCGGCGCTGCTTTCCCACTCTCCGTGTGCCACCCATTGCGCGCTGCATCGATTGCTTCTATACCACCACACCGCCCCCCCCTCTCCCCCTAGGAAGCGATGATGGACGCCATTCCGTTCCTTTCCCCTGTTTGCCTTCTCCCTCCCTCCCATTTTTTATGTCTTCATTGGGCGACCACCCAGACAAGCACGCACGCATGGAGACGCGTGTGGCAGCGCGGTCGCGTCCCCTCCCTGCCGCTGGCGGTGTGCGCTGGCACGTCGGCGTTGTGTCGGCGCATGTTGGGCGTGGGCGACTGCGTCGGTGTCCGCGTGTGCGTCCTTTTCTAATCCTTTCGTTGTTTCGTCACTGCCGTCCCAGACGGCGTGCCTGCTCGGTTGCCACTCTGCCGCCCCGCCTCAGCATCACCGCACTTCTCAACGCGAGAGAACTGGAGCAGGCGGACTGGGGTGACCCACCGAGAGGCGCGCGCTTCCTACCGAACGAGCCCGCGAAATCACGATGAGCGTGCGCGAGGTTGTGAGGGCTCTGGACTTTGTCGTTTCCTCTTCTCTCTGTTGTTGCGAGAAAGTGACGGGTTATTTGACCCGTTGGCGGTATTCCTCTTCATCTGGCTGTGATCCAAGGGGTTTGTTAAAGGAGGATATGCTATTGCCGACTGTGTTGGCCATGTTTTTTGGGTGGAAAGCTGAGCTCACTCACGATTGTATCAATGGCTAGCGGTAGAGGGATTTAGGAGTTAGGTATCACGACCGGTAATAAGGCATTTTCTTTTTTTTCTAGGTGGGGTTCGACGAGTTCTGCTGAGAGCACTTCGGGGCGCTTCTGTTGCGCACTTCTTTCAGCCTCTTCGGCTTCGATATCCTGCATCCAATTTCTTGAAGCCGGGTTCAGCGTTTTTTGTGGTTGCATTCGTCGAAGTAGTGTGCGCGCCGCCCGCGTGAGTAACAACACTCCGTGAAACTCCTTGCTCTAGCCCTGTCACTCATCTAGGTTTTGAAGTGTTCGTGTTTTACGAGGTGTGCTTCCACCGTTCTGTCTCTGCAGTTCGGGGTGCTTTCTTCTCATTTCTCCGCTCGAAAATGTCTTCATTCCTTTCGTTGGTGAACGGATGACTTAATGCTGTGCACCACCTCCCCAAACTGCCTTCATTGAGGTGTGGGCACTGACTCCCTGCCCTACCCACCGCTACAACTCTCGGAGATGTGCGCTTTCAGTGAGCCTCAGAAGCTTCTGTATTTTCCTCTATTGCTACAATATGAAAGCTCCTCTAGTTCGGCACAATGTGGGAGATTACTAACTGCTCAATGGATATGCTTCCGTCGGTGACTTACTGCCTCGCAGATGCTTACTTTCCTTCCTCATCGCTGAGTAAAATGTTGGGAGTCCTCAGTATTTCCTGTGAGCATTGCGGCTGCCTCCTTTCATATAGTCCCTCTTTTCCGTACTTCTCCGGTGCCTTTCGGTTCGGTGCAGAAACGGTGGTGGGGAATCGCGGACGAGGTCCTCAATAGCCACACTCTAGTTTGATCGGCAGCTGCACCCGCTCTGCATGGGTATCGCGGCGATCTGCGAGCGCACCAACACACACATACATGCATACATACAGGTATTCCATGAAATGCACCCTATAGAGCTTATTTTTCAGCTATCACAACCGTAGGGGTTTCCACCAATCACTGTTGCAAAGGCTGTTCCTCCAATAATTGTGTAAGCCTTGACCTTCTTGCGAACCTTTCATTTTTAAGAGACGGGTGACACCGCGGACACTTAGATGCAGTTACGCTTGTTCTACTCCGCTGGTGTCAACGCTTTTGTTTTCGTTCTCCATCACACCATTTGCAGCCCCACACTGGACTCCAGGGGGTAAAGTGAGGCATCTCATCGGCCGAGGAGACGTTGCCGCCAAAGTTTTCATCGATCGAGGGCCTCGCCTTAGATTTCAACTCCTTTTCTCCCTCCGCCGTGCCCCTCGCTTCCTGTAGTCGCAGCGGTGCCGCAGCCGGCGTTCTACAGCGATGCAAAAACGCCTTGGCCGTCGACTAGCACTGGTTGCGGTAGCGCAACCACTCCGCGGTAGCTGCACAGTGGCGTCTTTGACGAAGGCTCAGACGGCATTGGCGCGAGGCAAATCTCTTCCTGCGGATGTAGCCGCCGAGTACGCCGAGTTTTTCAACATACCAATTTCCCTGGACTGCGGCGTTGTGCAAAGTGCACGGGATCACTACACGAATGCGCAACGTGAAGTGGCGGCCCAGCAAGAGCTGAGTGTATCGCGTGAGGAAGGGGTAACGCGCGAGGGACAGAATAACTTCCCTGTGTTTCTCGTGCGGTGTGATGACGTATCTAGATTACTTTATATATTTTCTGTTGCTGAGGATGATATTGTGTGCACCGTAGACCTGAAGAAGGCGTCGATGGAGTCATGGAACGTGGCTGAAGAATTGATGGCCCACACCGGTGGCTTTCCACAAATCATCCTTATTCCTGTGGTTGAGACGACAGAAGACCGCGACCGGGTAGGTGAACCTATTGAGAGGCTCGCAGCTATGCTCAAGTCCAGTGGTATTCAGGTGGTTTTTCATGTCGATACGCTTGAGTTGAGCGCAACGTTGCATCGTGGGCCCTTGCCACCTCGCAAGGACCCGCCGGGAGGGTCCTCTGCCGTTTCTGCGACTTCTAAGGTGCGCTCTTCTTTCCGGGAGCACTGGGTATTTCTTCGCACAGCAGCGTGCCATGCGATGCCAATGGATCCACTGGCCACCATTAATATGCTTATATTGCCGCAGTTCGACGTGTATGTCATTCATCTTGTCCGGGCGGGCTCACGTGGTCTTAATGCGTCACTATGGGACCCTGTTCGACGGCGTCGATTCTCCGCGAAAGGCATGTTGTCGGACGTACTTGCGTGTCTGCTGGACACACGCTCCACAAAGATGATTCTTCTCCCCACAAATCGGACCGACCGCGCAGCGCTGTTTCGGTGCCGCTCTGCTGTCATAAAGGCGGAGCGCCAGTGCGCTGTGGTGTATGCGTCGGAGGTGAACGACGCTTTACGCGGCTGTTACCAATCAGATCCCCTGCGCTATTGGGGAACACTGAAGGAGGCAGCCCATGTGCAAGATGCTGATCTACTCTTTGCTATTTATACTGCCGCTGGGAATACGCATCGTACTTATCAGCGCCGGAAGCTCGAAGAGGGCCAGACGCGCAATTATCCGAACGCCATCGAGCCCCCCTTGGAGGAAGGCGTTGTTACACCGCAGACGGTCCTCGACTGGGGACTTTGCTTTACTTTGCCTAAACGCCTGGCAGCAGAGAAAGCAGAGCTTCGCCACTACACCAAATATGTAGCCATCGCCTATAGTGCCACGGACCACACCCTCTACACCCAGCCAATGAACCCTTTGGCAGATGGAAATCATATCCTCGGAGTATGTATCCATGATTATGCTAAACATACGGTGGAGCCGTGGACTATGTACACAGGGCGTGGTCAACTGCACCTACCGAGCCTTGCCGGCTATGATGTTATTGTGACGCACGATGCGAAGTCGTTTATGCTGCTGTTATCTCATGATGTAGAGCTACTCAAGTTTGTGAAGCGTGGGGGCCGTGTATGGTGCGTGACACTTGCAGAGTATCTCCTGGAAGCTCAAAGGTGCACTACAGACAAAAACACACTGCATCATCTCGCGCTCCGCCATGGCATGTCGTTACCCCCCTCATCTCGCCTCGGAACGGCGAAGGAGCGTCTCCCGTTCGCCGTTATCCGCCGCTTTCTCGTCCCTGCGGCTCCTGCTTTGGTGAAGATATTTACAGCGCAGCTGAAGCGAGCCCTAGAGCAATGCCAAGTGCTGAGTATTGCACACCGTATGGACTCCTTGTTGGTTATGGCGAGCATTGAAAAAGCTGGCATCCACATCGATGCGGAAGAGGCAGCACAGCAAGGTGCATCACTCAAGAACGCCTCCTCGGTACTTGATCGGGCGATGCTGGCTTACGTGCCGCCCGAGATTCCTCTCGATATGCGATACTTGTTCGATTGGTCTTCGACTCAGCAGACGCACGCGTACTTTTTCGGAGGGATTGTGGCTCTAGGGCAACACACTCGCTCACGAGAGACGCCACTCTGGACGTCTAACCTCGTTCACCTGTGCCACCGCTACGGCTCCTTTTCTCTCATGGTGGGTGAATTGCATCTGCAACGCTATGCGGCCCAATGCGCGCTGCCCACCAGTACTTCCCTGCCCAAGCGAATATCGGCCCATATCGAGGCTGAAGGCTCGCAGAAGGAGAAATTTTACAGGCTCGTCCTATTCGATGTCGAGACAACGGGGCTGAACCCCAGCACTGATGCGGTGATCGAGGTGGCCTTTTTCGATCCTCTGGAGAACACTACATTCCACACGTTAGTGAACCCACAACGGCCCATCGCACCGCGTACCGTAGATATTCATCACATCACCAATGAAATGGTGCGCGATGCCCCCACGATGGAAACAGTGGCGCCCCGCATCGCGGATTACCTGCGCCTAGGGAAGGCCTCAAGCAATCCTAACGAGGTACTTGTCCTTGTGGGTCATAATGTGTTCTCGATCGATGAGCCCATGTTGCGACGGGCGCTCGAGCAGCACGTACCGAGCTGCAGTCTCGATGGCGTTCTGTTTTGCGACTCGCTGGCTCTTCTCAACACCTATAGGTCAGAGTTGCGTAGCCGCCGGCGAATGCAGCGCGTGACACAGGCTCACATCGAGGCGCTGACAACATCACTTAGCCTCAGCCATCTCATAACGGCCCTCAACGTGCGTCCCGACGGTCAAGTGCACCGGGCGGAGACCGACACCAAAGCTCTCTGGTATGTTCTGGTAAACATATTTGGGCTAGCGGAGGAAGAGGTAGAGATGCAAAAGAGCGCAATTCTGCACGAGGCTGCTGATTGCTTTCTTCACTCCCCTTCTATCGGGTGTTTCGTTCCGGCCGAGCGCCAAAGTCGGCTGCTTCAGGTGCGACTCCCTGGCATTGCCGCGGAATATATTAGTGATTCGAAGCTTCTCGCAAATCTGCAACATAAAGTCTTCTCTGATTCGGTACTGGCGTCTCTACATGCCTGCGGCGTGAAGCCAGCTGGCCTACTGTTGCAGCGACAGCTACTTGGGCGCCATACTTCTAGTTTCCTTCAGTGCAACGCGAGTGGTCGGCTTGCGGTTGTACATCCCGATGGAAAGGTCCATCAGCATATTGATATGACAGCCACGACGACGTCGCGCACAGTTAGCACCTACCCAAGCTGTCAAAATATTCCCAAGGATGATAAATCTTCTCTTCGGCGTTTGTTTGTATCTCGCTTCGGTGCTCAGGGTCGCTGCGTAGAAGTCGATTACTCGCAGTTAGAGATCGTTGTCTTGGCTATTCTGTGCAACGATGCCAACTTGACGAGGGATCTCAATAACGGCGTGGACTTCCACGTAAAACGTGCCGCGTTCTTTAGTGGACTTTCTTACGATGAGATTTTTCAAGGCTACAAGCATGGCGTTCCCAAGTACGTAAAATTGCGGAAAACTGCGAAACAGTTTTCCTTCCAGCGTCTGTACGGTGCTGGCGTGTCGCTCTTACACAAAACCACCGGTATTCCCATCAAAGACTTGGAGTCTTCCATCCAAAAAGAGGCGGAGGAGTACCCCGGCATAGCTCAGTTTCATCGGTTGATTCGCTTGGTTGCACTGAGGCCGAACAACCCTGGCCTACCCACGAGCTTTATAGCCGAAATGCCCACTGGGCTCCGCATGAGTCTACGCATGCGTGACGTGGTGCTCAACCTCCCTCCCATAAAAAACTACCCTATCCAAGGATACGGAGCTGAGCTGGCGCAGATGATGCTGGGAAGGCTCTACCGTCATTTTGTGAAGAAAGACTTCTACAAGGATCGCGCGTACCTGATTAACTTTGTGCACGACTCTGTCTGGATAGATTGTCATGTGGACGTGCTGCAGGAGTGTGTTACAGCCACCTCCCGAATCCTCAGCTCTGTGCATGAGTACATTCCCAAGGTGTTTCCCGGAGTCAAAATAGGTGTTCCGTTGCACGTGTCCGCATCCTGCGGAATCGACATGTGCTCCATGGACACCATCTATGACGACGACTATTCCTTTGTAGCGAGGCAGACAAAGACGAGGTCGGCGGATGTGCACGATTTACTCGACCTAACCGCCAAGTCCACTTTCTCGAATGCGACAGGAGACAGTGTAGAAGAATTGGCGGAGGATGAGGGGATTACACATGTGGAAGAGGGGAGGGAGCTTCAATGAGGTATCGGCAGGCGACCCCATAAGAGAGGGAAGCGGTCGAAGTGCCGTCGCAGCAACTTCAGTACGGTAGCGATGTGGCAATCCGTGTTGATCTGCCTCCTCAGAAGGTCCAACGTTTCTTTCTGCTCACGTCGATTTGTTCAAAAGTTTTTTTTCCGGGTGTCTGGTGGGGTCGTCGCAGCACCAAAAATGCCCCCTTTTTTGCGGGATCGATTCGATTGTGTTTTTTCTTACACTCGAAAGCGCCGGTACTGCAGAGTAAGAGCGCGCGAAGGTCTCTCCCTCTCTCTCTCTCTGTGTGTGTGTGTGTGTGTGTGTGTGAAGTGTCATTGCCCAACATTTTCCAGGCTCATGTGGAGGGACATCGAATGGGTTGCCGCAAAACTTGCACCCCAAAGTCCCAGTACAGGCACCTATATCTCGGAAGGCGGCTAGAGAAGAGGACTACGTGACGCTGGTTGCAGATCAGATTGTTTCTTTCGAGCCTCACTCCATTACTTCAAACTATCACAAGAGCAAAAAACGAAAAAAATGCGCGCTCAAATACTTGCTGGACACTTATGACGGGATGCGCATTGCTGTGCGGTATCCACACCAGCCCGTGTGCTTTTTGTTTCCCATGTGAGCGTATCCGCATCAAATTGCTCGCGATGAAAGTTATCGATAGCGAGAGTCAGAAACAGAGGCACACTCCTTTCCCTTCTCTCTCCATTTCCTAATTTCGATCCCTTGCGGCTGGTCTACGCTTCCTCCTCTACCACCCCAACCTCGCGCACCTATTTTGTTGGTAAAAGCATGCATGCGCGTGTCAGCCCCAGTGCGCAAATAGAGTTGGCAGAAACAGCAACCTAAACCAATAGAATCGCTAAGCGCCCCTATAGCTTTCGCCACCTCTTCACCCCCAAGAAACCAGCGTCATGGAGGGTCACCGGACCTCGCAGCCGTCGACGCCGCATCTCCTCGCCGATGTGCTTGTGGACAGCGATAGCGGCGAAGCTTTGGCGGCACTCGAAACCATCTGTGATGCCGGAAAACCACTAGAAGCGGTGGCTGATGCGGCTCCTCCGCACCGGGCCAACACCGAACTCCGACCAACTGGCCAGTTGATTCCCCGTTTGTCTACCCCGGAGCGCATCAGACGGGCCTCGGCGCGCCTTTACGAGGATATCCACATGATTATGGATCGCCATGATGCTCGCAGTGGCCGTGAACTCGAGCTGCAGCGAAGATATGCACGGCACTCAAAAGGGACCAATCGGGCCGGCCGTGCTACCGGAACTGCACAGAGCACGGCAGTAGCGGCACCCCGCAGCTCGCCCCAGGAGAAGACGACTCTCCCTGACGTTCAGCAAATGTTCGAAGAATCGAGGCGGTTCCACCTGGAGGAGGCGCAGCAACAACGCAAGTACTTTCCCTCATCCAGCAAACCAACGGTCTACTCTTCCAAAGATCCTGGCACCTTTAGTTACCGATTCCAATTGCATCCGGCAGATGCGAGGGACGCGTGAGTGCAGAGCAAGCGAAATCCTGTAAAGCTTTCATCGGTAGAGGTGTTGTGTAGGTGCGCATATTACGTAGCGACCTTTCTTCAGTTCACCGTCCCCCCTGCTGTTGTCAAGGTTGCTCAAACCTTTGCCTCCTGAATTTCTAGAGCGCGAACCAAACACAGGTTGATGGTGGAGGCGGTGATGGAGAAAGTGGAATGGGATAACATGCGCTCATCTCTTCTATCCATCTATTGATATATCTTCTCATGTACAGTAAAGCTCTTTCTCTGATGGGAGAGCGCGCAGCGTTCGTTGTCTCTTACACGCTCAGGCGGACGTCGGTGCTGTCTCCGTTATCCTAAATATGTGCGGATGTAACTGTTGCAATTTGTAGGGTAGTGAACTGCTTACCAGGATTCTTCACTCTTTTCATTTTTTTTATGCTGCATCGCACTGATTCGTGGTGCCTTATGGCTGGTTAGCCTCTCTCCTCTTCTCCCACTCAAAAAGACTTCTCTTGCGTGGTTTTGCAGAGTTTGTCGTTGCGACACCATTCCTGATCCCCAGGGGCCCTGCCTCCAATAACGCTCCAGTGCGGCAACTCGCTTCTGCAGAACGTGATGCCCATACTCGGCATCGAACGTCATTGGCTGTTGTCACAGAAGCGTTACGATCTATGTAATGGATTCATTCTGGTGTACTCATCCACTGCCTCTCGCAATTTTCCGCGAAATCCTCCCCACCGGTCCTCTGTGTCTTCGAGACCTCCACCCTCCTTCACCTCGCTGACAAATCCTTTTAAGGTTCCTTGGGGGAGTGCGGATCTCACCAGGGCCCCTCTTTCACAGTGCACATGAGATGGCACAATTTGACTCAACGTCGTGTCCTCGTCCCTGCTATTATACCCGCATCATCTGCTCACGTTGACTTGATCACGCTCAGCGCTTCTTTACGTCTCCTCTCGATCGTGCTCTTTTAATTTGGGGCTTATGATGAGCGAATGCACCAGCAAATGTTCCAGCTCTTCAATGCTCTTAGCGAGTTCCCCAAATGAGTTTACTTCTGCGATCGTCGTCTGCGAGCTTTCTCCCGTGAAGCCATGTGCCACTTCGGCACCGCCAACGCGTGTCGAAGAACGACTGCTCCAGTACGGAAAGATGTATGAAGGGAGCCTACGCGCGGCGCGGGAGCGGCGTGACGCAGAGGTGCTGGCATCCTCGGAGGCTGCTCGAAGTTCGCATTCCCTGCTCCTGCACCGGAACAGCTTCACGCCCACACCGTCATTTCATGCATCGGCCGAGCTGGCACGGGAGCGCCGCAGAGACCGATCCTTGTCATATGCGATGGCGGAGGAAGCCACCTGCACGCATCATCCCGCGATTCTTCCCGTCTCGCGTGACATGGCGGCCGCCGAGCGGGAGCGAAACCGTTGGCGGGGTTTGTCCGTCGCCGATGTGCTGGCGGAGCGCCAAAAACGTGCGGTGCGCCATTTGGAGGAGCGGCGTACGCAAGAGGCCGCAAAGCTGCCCTTTAAGCCATCCGTCTCCGCACATGCGCGTTCCCTTCAACGTAGTCAGCCACTGCTCGATCGACTCTATGCTCCATGTATGGGAAGCACTGGGGGTGACAAACAAACATCTCCCCCCTCGACAACGGGGGAAGTGCTGGCTGACACAACGAACCGGAGTCGAAAAGCTCACGCTAGCTCCAAGCAAGGGTCGGCGGATACCTATCGCCGTCTTTATAAAGATGCTGTCGAGCGGCGCATACATAATGAGCAACGTGTCAGCAAGGAAAATGTGAGAAGTAGCAGCGGGCACCAGCCTCACACGGACGCCGTGAGTGAGCTCATTGTGTCTCAGCGCACGGATACAGCCCAGGAACGACTCCTGAGGCCCAAAGCCACGTTGGAAACATCTCGCTACACGAATCCGGAGGAAACGTTTGCTCCTCGTATCACTGCGCCAGGCCATTGCTCTTGCGCGCCACTAGCCCGGCGTACCCAGATTTGGTTACAACGTCGAAGCGATCGTCTACGTCAAGTAGCAGCAGAACGCCGCGCGGAGGAGATGCTAGAGTGTACTTTCCGGCCGCACACGACCGTTGCTCCACCAAGGAAGCTCCTATCAGCTTTACACGAGACCCGTTCCGTCAGCCCGCAGTCATTGAAGAACCTCGTCGAATCTGCCGATGCATTGCTAGGCTTTCAGAATCCTCGCTATTGCGAGACAAGCGACGACTCCGACTATTTCGCACCATCACCGGCCGACATACCAGTTGGCGATATCGATTTTGATGATATCATCCCAGCAGACGTGCTTGATGTCCTAGAGGAGGCGGAGTATGTGTCCCGAGTACTGCGTCCCCCTAACCATTAGATCTAAGAAGATGCTGGATTCTGTCGTCTTGCAATCTTTCATTGAACCTGTTCCTAGATGATGTTTTTTAGGGTAGAACTTCAACATGCGTGCTGCATGCTTTCTGAGTTTGGCTCTCAGTTGTGTGGTTCACCTTTTTGCGGCCATATTTTGTGGACTTAAATAGTTACTGACACAATCAGAAGGCTCTGACGATGGAGAAAGCGAGCTAGGCTGAAGATATACCCAGCCGATGCATCTTTCATCATGCAACACCTGTACTCTTGACGCCCCTAATTTGTGGCTGGGGGCGCCAGGCTATCTTGAATCTATCCCAAAGCTGTCCGTACGTTTGACCGAAAGCAACACGGTGATCACCACCGAAGGAAGCGCCACAGTTTAGCTGTTCTCTCTTTTTTTTTTCAACAGCGTTTCTTGGTGCAGCGGAGGATTCTTGACATTCAGCACTCGCCCTTTTGCGAGTCTTTCCATCAAGTCAGGGTTTTCTCGCCTGTTTCTTTCTTGAGTGCGCCAACGTTTCTTTCGCAGTATGATCTCTTCTCCCTTCTCACTTCTATTCGACATCTCTTCCTCTTCGTGTCCTTCAAGTTTTCTCCACAGAACAAAAGGTACGCCTGCGGAATCTTTTGTGTATCATACGCCCAATGGAGACAACAGAGGCGGAGCGCCACATTCTTCCATCATCGATTCGCTTTGTTGTGGGCGTGGATGAGGCAGGTCGAGGATGTATGGCTGGCCCCGTTGGTGTTGCAGCCACTCTCTATCGTATCAGTAACGTCCATGTGGAGTACACTGTGATGGACAGTAAATCGATGCGAGAGGGCGTCCGGGGCGCGACGCTTGATGCCATGTGCCAGGCTCTTGCTGGCACTGGCGCCGATCGTTTCCTCGCGCAGGTCCTACAGGATGGTATGTGCTGCATAGCGCGACGCCAGCGTCACCAACCTCTCCAAGCAATAGCCGTAAAACTAGTTGACGTCGCTGTTATAAATGAACGCAACATTCTTAACGCGACTCTGGAAGGGATGTCAGCGGTTTGTGACGCTGCTGTCCGCGCTTATAATGACCTGAGGGGACCAGATACCCTCACTCCGCAGAACTGTGCCATCTTAATTGATGGTAACCGTGTTCCCTGGGCGCTTTTATCAGACGACGAGCGGCGGCAGACGCGGGCGCTGGCGCAAAAAAAGATGGAGCTACTGAAAAGGATCGGGGCTGAGTACCCCTCTGTCGCGGGTTTTCCCTGCACGACCGTCGTGAAAGGTGATGCCACGCTGCTTTCCGTTGCAGCTGCCTCGGTGGTAGCGAAGGTGAGCCGAGATGCCTTCGCGGTGGGCGTTATGCATCTCACCTATCCACAGTACGGGTTCCTTCGACACAAGGGCTACTGCACAGCAGAGCACCAGGAAGCATTACAGCGGCTTGGCCCGTGTTCCTTTCATCGTCTCCATTACGCCCCAGTGAAGGCTGTAATGGAAGAAAAAGGGCCTCGCTTAAAACACAACTGACTTCATGGTGTCACGTTGTCCGGCGCTGACGCAGCCTCGTTGTCGTCATGGCAGTTGCATGTGCGCCGCTTGGGTGTGCTGGTGGGCTTTGATGCCCCCTCGGGCAAATGAGACTATCTGCTGGACTTTTTCCTCCTGAAGGATTCGAAAAGAAAACGAAGAGTGAACTTTGACTTCTGGTTGCTTCTGTTGATGTTGTTTTCAGCGGAGCTCCACGTGCTGCGTAGATTGTCGCAGGGGTGAGGCCCAATCGGTCCGCTGCGTTGACGGAGATCACTTCATGGTGCCGTCTCAGCGTAAAATACGGATGGACACAGCGCCCCCAACGGGTGCTTCTGCCCGCTTTTATTTACTTGCCGCTTCTCCATCCGCTGTATTGACGTGATTGTCCTTGTGCGTATTAGGGAAGCGCCGCGACGTCTTATCCTTCATCTCTGAACCTGCTCTAAGGGTTCCGACGACCCTACGCGTCTCGTCCTGGGTAGCACCATGGTGCGCGCACGTTGCTTCACTTCTCTCGACTCCCGCGCTAATCTTCCAATACATATATGAGCACTCGCTGGGCTTTCACCCCCTCCACCTTACTCGCCTTCCACATAATGTCTCTCAGCTTTTCCTCCCAGATTCACAGCAGCACTCCCCATCTTTCTCTTGGCCAGCGGTGCCAACGATTACCACAGAGCGACCCTCCATCTTCGAAGCAACTGCAGGAGACTTGACACGCTTCATGACACTGCCGACGCAAGGGGCACTCAGCTCGAACAAAGTCAGCTGCCCTACCATGCGAGACACTGCAACTCCGCTAGGCACCTCCAGCGATCTTTCCATGGCGATGATCGCTTCGTCCTTGGTGGATCTCTTCACCGAAGAGGAGGAGGCGCTCAATAAAGTTCTGAGATCGCTGTCTGTCTCACCGGCAGAAGAACGTGGGGGTGCAACAATCGTGGACAGAAGTCGTAGCGGCGGCGCGGGTGGACATCTTGTTAAAAGTTATCCTCCCCAAGGCTCTTCCGGTGAAAACGCGGAATACTTGGGGAGTGGGCAAAACGCTGATCGCGATAGCCTCGTGGCCGAACTGTTAACGCAGGAGAAGGTATCTCAGAAGGCTATCCTATCCAGAGAGGCCGCCTTTAAAGAGGCGGAGCAACTTCAACGCACTGTAAAGCTAGAACGAGGTAAATTACTGCTCGCTGAGCAGCACAATGCCCTGCTCCGAAACCGGCTTCTCACTCTCACTCGAGAGCGAAAAGAGGAAGCTCACCTACCACAGCTGCACTCCCGTGAAGGCGGTGCTGTCCGAACGACCAATCAACCACAGGCTCTTTCATCCGCAAGAAGGCCCTTGTACAGTTACGGCTACACCAACGAAATTATAGAGGCTCGCCGGCAACTGGATCAACGCACGAAGGAGTTGGAGGAATATCAGCAGCGTCTCTACAACCTGCAGCAACATCACTTGGGCCAGCTTAGTGGCCGCATCAAACCAGTCATGTCTGCAGACGATGCACTTCGCACAACTGAGAATTTTCTCGACCCTGAAACCAACATGGCTGTCCGCGCAACCGTCGTTGATGCGCTTCTTGAAGTGAATCACACGCTGAAGTCCTTGCTGCCACAGAAGCGCGATGATTTGGAGAGAGTAGATGGTTCATTGCCGTGCTTAGAAATCATCTCAACGTTAGGGGATCGATTGGCCGTGCAAAACTTTGTAGTAGGCCGCATCAACCGTCTCTTCACGTGCATGTGCCCTACGGCTCCCCCTCTCACTCTGCTCAAGGACTCGAAAATGATGTGAAGGGAGGTGGCTCCTGCTCACCCGTTTGAAGCGCTCTCATGCGAATCGACGCTGGCTCCTAATACTTGTAGCAGACAGCAGAGCGCGTTCTAAAAAAATCAAAACGCACGCCAAGTACTCCGCCGGCGGGGACTTTTGGCCGCTCGAGCTTCTTCCTCCTACACGATACCAACATCATGCATAGTGCGCACGCAACTTCCTTCTTTCACCAGTCCTTTGAGCCCCGTCGCGGATAAGGTTCACGTTGCCGATTAGGAACGCAAGCGAGGAAGAGTTGAGGCGGAGGGGAGAGCCCCCAGAGAGACTGCTTCTCATGTATAAAGTCATCGGTTTACTTTATGAACACTCAGAACTTCGCCAACATATGTGGAGTATATCTTTGTCAGAGTGGAGTATTCGTACACCCACCGTGCATTCTCAGCTGGTGGCTCTCTTCGCTGGCTTATGCTGGCGCAGCATTCAGCTTACGCGATCACTCACCACTGTATTCTCCTCTCAATATCGTCGGCTGGACAAGAGGGGGCGAGCCGTGCGCCACAGCCATCAAAAATTTCAACGGCTTCGTTCACCGTCGATTTCTTTCAGGAGATTCGCAGCTCTGATCTACCCGCTCTGCGAGCGTTTGAATTCCTTATGATCCCATGCGTGCAGATACGTATGACCATTCTTCTTATTCTCTCCGCTTTGACTTCTGTGGTGCTTCTGACCAGACGTGGGGATACCTCTTGCAAAGCCTGCCTATATTTTTCTTCGAATTCCCGCGACATGTTCGACTAATATCGGTCTTATTAACGTTTGCTGACACGGTCAGGGGAGAACATCTTCACTACCACTTCGGAACCGCCCTGCGAATGACAGATTCGCGCAAGAAATTGCTCTTACGTACACCTGCAGAGAATTCTGAGGAATCGCAGCATCAAATTCAACTTCTCCATGATACGGTAGAGCAACTGTCGCGGCGATGCCGTCATCTAGAGAATATGAATGAACGTAAGCGAACAGTGATTGAAGATTTGCGCACACACGTTACGCGGCTAGAGGAGCTTTTTGGTAAAAGCCAGACCGACTTAGCATATGCGCAGCAGCAGCTAGAGTTTGTGGTCATCAGCCTTGAAAGACAACACGGCATCGTCGCTGACCACACGGAGCAACTCCGCTTATTTGCTGGCGAGTCCACGCACAGAGGTCGTGTCATGGCGGAGGGTGGGTCACAGCGGTCACTGCTTCTCCTCATCGGCAACTGGCTTTATTCTCCCGTAGTGCATTTCGCGAAAGGAGTGTACACAATCTTTTCTCCGATCATCACCACCGCCCAGTCACTATCGCTGCTCAACTCAGACGTGCTTCATCGCAACTCCACCGATCGCCTTCGGTGGGCCGCTGCTCGCAAAGGCGACCTGCTGGGAATGCTTCAGCGCGGTGCGCTTGACCCTGACTCTGCCGTGAATCGAAAGTGAATAGCTCCTCTTTACCTACCTATGATGTCTACAATTTTTTTTGGAACCAGAAAGTTCCCCATGGATGACATCCTCTCCACTGGCGTATGTGTTCTTGGGACTGTTTTGCCCGTATCATGACGGCCCTCTAGAATCCTCTTCACGCCAGCTCGCTTTGTATTGTGGCTAACAAGGGCCGCGACGTGCCTAACGTAGAAATTGTGCGTGATGGCAAGCCAGGAACATCTACGTGGACTGAATTACTCTCGGGTGTACCTGTGGTTGCGCTTCCTGCGCTCCTTGGAGATGCGTCTTCTCGAGCGGTGTGAGTGCCTTTCGGCTCTGTGTGTTCACTCTTCCCTCTTACTTCCCGCCTCCTTCCCTGTTTGCACGCAAGTGCGCACCTTCTCCATTCTTGAGCTGACAGGCACCACCCTTTTTCTCATCGTGGTGCGCATGGGGCCTTCGCCTCTACTCGGGCACAGTCCCCCATCAGCGGTGTTGCGCGACGCGCCTTTCGCCAATAGCAGTGATGGAATCGTGGCGCTCCGGTCAGCCTGCGGCACGTTTGGTATGATGTGCTTCTCCTTCCTCCTCCTCGCATTTCTCGGTCAAATATGTCTGACGGTTTGGATGCTTTACGTTGGTCAGGGAAGCGCCAAACCAAATAGCGTCGCCGTACATAAGCCGAAAGCTGTCGCGCACTGTGTGCGACATCTCGGCATCATCATGGATGGGAATCGCAGATACGGAAAGACCCACAGTAAGGCTACGAAAGAGCCTGACGCCACCGCACTTAGAGGAATGCGGGAGGAGCTGTGCAGCAGTATTCCTGAGTCCTCATTAGTAGATTGCACACAGTCTTCCACGTGGCTGGCTGCGCGCTACGAGCAGTTCATGGATGTAATACGACACACCTCCTTCGATGGTCACCGTCTCGGTGGTGAGAAGCTGCTAGAAGTCGTTTCTCAGTGCATCGAAGCTCATATCGGCATGATCACCGTCTATGCATTCTCCACCGACAATTGGAACCGACCCGCTGCGGAAGTAGACGCGCTGATGTCACTCTTTTTTTTTTTCTTCGACCGCATCCGCACCGTGGCGCTGGAGCAGCACATTTTTGTGCGCTTTATCTCCACTGATCCACTGCAACTGCCGGCACGTGTGATGCAGCTCATGCGTCGTGTAGAATGTGAAACTCGCCTTGTGCAGCCACGTCGTCTGATATTGAATATCTGCGTTAGTTACAGCGGGCAATCCGAAGTGCTGGTTGCCTGCAACCGGGCTCTGAAGCGCCGCCTCGCTCAACAGAGCGTCACTAATGCTTTCGCGGGACCTGTCACTTCAGAAGAAATGCGATCGGAAATGCTGCGCAGTATCACCCAAGACGAACACGAACTTGAAGATGCCCATGTATTTGATGGCGATATCTGCGTAGAGCCGGAGCTTATTCTAAGAACCAGCGGAGAGCATCGAGTGAGTAACTTCCTTCTATACGAATGTGCGTACTCGGAATTAAAGTTTCTACGCAAAACATGGCCAGAGATTACACGCGAAGACCTCCATGAGGCGCTTTCTGATTTTGCTCGCCGCGACAAGCGGAGGGGTCGCTGAATAGTGATGACAACGCGTCGGGGTCCTTTCACCTTCGCTTCGGCCCACGGCCCTCCTCCTGCTCCTAAAAATGTAAAAAGGCAAATTGGGGAGTGTACTGCATCTTCTGGATGAATGCTGTTGCACTACTCCCCACTACCCTCCCACGTATTGGAGACGTGTTTCTTTCTCCTTCTCCCTTTGTGATTGCGCTCGATCGGAGAGGGAGGTGTCGAAGCGGTGGTCGACCAAATGAAGTAATAGGCGTGGAGGAAGCGGTGTGACATGACGCGGATGAGCTCCGCCTTTGCGTAGGGCATGTTGTCATTGTTCTCTCAACAATTCCTTCGCAACGCCATGGCCGACCTTGGGCGCATTCGTTTCTCGGTATTTCCTGCTCTCGCTTTGGGGTTTCTGCCCCCTTCCACAGCTTCGTGCGTACTCGACATTGAGGATGGGGAAGGACATTTCGGAGCTTGGTGAGGATCAAAAGACGTAGTCTGCGGATGTGGAAGGAGAGCCTCTTCGTCGTGGTCGTGGCGGCGTCTAGGTACCGGCGCTCGGGGCCTTTCACGACTCCTCTGTGCGCGCTCGCACAACCTCCTGGTTCGAGGTTGTTCCGGCTATTCTGCTCTGCATACTGAAACAAAAAACTTTCTTTTCCATGACTGGAATCTCTCCCAGTGGCGCGTTGCGGATTGTAATATACCGCCATGGGGGAATAACCTCTTGTACCATATATAGCGGTCACCGCTACCCGTGACGCAGTGCGGTGGATGCACCGGCTTTTTTCTCAGCTGTTCTTTTTTTTCGTCAGTTTTGCGGCCCCATTACGTCAACGCTGCATCGCTACTGTGATGGTACCTTTCTCCACAAACGGTAACTGACATTTCTGGGACTGAGCCATGCATTGTTCAAGCTCATTGGCTGCAGCACTGATCTACTTCCTTGCGATAATCGACTCTTGAGGGATGATGGAGGAGTTTCACTCACCAACGTAGGGCCTTCTGAGCTCACGCCAGCTTCCTCTCTCTTGGCCTTCACCTCGGTCGCTCCTACCCCATCATCATACGAATTCGGCCTCGTGCTACCCCAATCGTTCAAGGACCCTCCTCTGTGTGAGTCGTTCATTTTGCGTTTCTGCGTGAGCACGTGGGTGAGACACTTCTTATGCTTTAGTATATGCTCATGTGTCGGTCGCTGCGGGCTGGGCACCGGTTGCGTGCGTCAAAATTCCTCTGGTGCCGATGACGTCTTCTGTTATCTGCGTCTGTCCCCCTTTCCCCTCGCTTTTGCTTTGATGTGGAACTTCTCAATCTTTTCTCGCCTGATCGGTCCGTCATTTCTCTTCTCGTGGGAGGTTTAGTGGCCCAACACTCCCCACACGCCTTACTTACTCCAACCTCGCGATCCAAGACGTCTCCACCGGGACTCCTCAAAATATACGCACGAGCGTTGTGCACGACGCAGCGCCACGGTCAAATGCACTTTCAAGCGGCAATCAACTATCCGGGTGGCATGTGTAGCGCGACACCTGGGGTAGTGCCATCCCCCCAAACTCCGCCGCCCATCGTTGATATCGAGATGAGTGACGTCACACGCACTGAAATGGTGCACATCATCGTCGCTTGGCTCATCGAAGAGGGTTTCACCTCCTCAGCTCAGATCCTACGCGAGGAGGCTACCACCCAGTTTCGGGGGGAGTACTACTTGCGAAAAACCGTTCGCACGCTGAGCCGCGCCGTGGAGGAGCACAACTGGGATGGGGCTCAACGAAGTCTTAAAAAATTGCAGACACGGGTGGCCACAAAGAGTGGCCTCCGACCGGAAGGCGCCTCTCCCGCAGCGTCGCTGGTGCGTTCGCTACCGTTTTTGCTGGCCCAGCAGCAGTACATGGAACTCGTGGAGGAAGATCATGACCAAAAGACCTTCGCATTCTTCATGCGCGCCGTCAAACCTTTTGAGCGTTCGATCAGTCGGGAACATTTTCAGAAGCTTACATACCTGCTGACGTGCAAGACAGTAGCCGAAAGCAGCAGTGTGTACCCGGAGTATCGCGGTTGGACTGCTGAAACAGGTCGTGCACAACTGCTGCAGCACATTCGCACGCAAATGGGCAGCATGGATTCCTCCAACTACTGCCGGCACGGTACGATCAGTGCACCGCTGCCGGTGCAACTGACGCGTCCTCTTCGTACGATTTTTCAGCAGTCTTTCTCTTACGAGCTTGTGGCGCATCAGCATCCAGAACTCGTGCAGGGCTGCCGACAAGCTATCATAACTTCTTTGTCAGCTCCTTTGGAAGCTCAACTACCAGCGACGGAACCCTTCATCTCCATTGACGTGAACGTGCTCCTACGCAACAACTTTGCTTCGCTGGCGCCAAGTGAGCCTCGCCAGTGCGTGAAGATAACCGCATGTCAGCCCTTTCTAAGCCACGCTGCGGTCGCTGCAGCCACGAATGCCGGGGTGGTCCTTTGGATCCCCACAGGGCCCCTCTGCGCGGGCGACAATGCCCCACCCTCTCCGCCTGAGCTACGCCTATTTCATACAGCTCAGGTGCTTCATCACCATAAGGGTCTTGTGCGTGATATGCGTCGGCATGGCACGATGCTTCTCTGCTGGGGAAGCTGCCAAACCGCTCTGCTGAACCTGCAACCTCTCCTTGATGGTAACGCTGCGACGGCTGCGAAGGATCGAGTGGTGTTTGTATTTAAGCATGTCGCTGATGTGTACGCGGGCTGCTTTTTTCCATGCGGTACGCTCGCTATCACGGGTCTCTCAGAGGGCACGCTATCAGTCTGGGATCTTACTACTGGGGCGAAACTGTACGAACACCTTTTTAGTAGTTACGGGGTTGTGGCTCTCGCGGTCAACCGCACTGGTACCGCATACTTCGCTGCGTCAAAGGATGGCTTCATCCGTGTGGTGGACGTAGCGACAGGGTTCCTTACTGCCTCGCTCGTGTCACCCATCTCAATGGAAGTTTCTTCCCTTGCGGTTTCGCCATCTTCAACGTTTCTCCTCACCTCCTACCGGGGAGGATTGATGCGCATGTGGGATGTGCTTTCTGGGCAGCTTCTGCCATATCACTTTACAGGAACGGATAACAACACCAAATTTCGCTCTCCGATGGCATTTGGTCACACTGATAGCGAGTTCTTCAGCGGTGGGGAAGACGGCTGTCTGTACTTCTGGAATCTGCGCAGCCGCGACCGAGCGGCGCTGCAAGAGAGCTTATCTGGGGCGAACGAGACTACTCACGGTGGCGATCTTTACCTTTCTCAATCGGTAAAGAACAGCAATCTCGTGCATTACGCTGCGCAGCTGCCACTACATCGTGCACCGGTCACCGATGTGAAGGTCGAGGGTTCCTATGAGGTGAGCTGTGCGGAGGACGGTATGATCGTTGTCTGCACAACATGTGCCGCTGCACATGCCTGAGACATCTACGCTGCACGCGAACGCGCATACTGAGATGGATTTGCTCTCTTTTATTTCCCAAGGCCGCCACAGCCGTTGCCCACCGACTGCCCTATCGGTCTCTTGAGGCAAGTCGGCTCTCGCTGAGGGCAATAAGCTGTCGGCATTGAGCACACGAACACACGCCTGGAAGTGCCCACATGAACGATTCCTCGCCAAACTGAAGATAACAGGAGACACTTCGATGAAACCCTACGATCTTGCGTCTCCATTTACGGTTGAGCGAGAAGCAGTGCTCTTTTGAAAATTATCTTACGCCTGTGCCGCACAGGAGATCACTCGAAAGCCTACCCGTCCCCCGACGTATTTCTTAGCTCGTTCTCTTTGTGGGTGATGTACAACTGCGAGTCTCGGTCTTCTACCATCCACTTGCCCATTGACTTCCTCATTTCGAGAGAGTAGGAATGGCGGAGACCGTCAAATGAAATATCCGATGCTGCTTCATTTTTTCAATGATTTCCCTCAAAAGGTCTTCCGAGGGAAACCACTACGAGCACTACACGGATGATACCCGGTCGGCGGACACAAATCATACCAGAGCATCATCTACAAGGAGCGTAGATGCGAGCTAGCTGAAGCGCAAGAGTGCCGTTTGACGCGCAGCGTGCTGGTCCGGAAATGAAAGTGGATCTACTGACGTCACGTTCGCTGAGCCCCTTGACCACCACTTCGGATGGGACGTACGTCTGAGTGAGCTCAGCTTTTCATCGTGATACTCATCACGGCACACACAATATCTCGCCACCTGGGCTCTCCTTTAGATTCCAACTGCTACCTTCCACAAAACATCTAATCGCTACTCTTCCTATTCCTCGTTATTGATAGGCCACACATGCTCACGCCCCGCTTTTTTCTTTCACTGCCACCACATTGAGAAAAATATTAAGCGCTAAATGCATCATGATGCTCTGCTCGGATGCTTTCAAGCAGTTCAAGCTACCCAATACGACCTCCATTATTCTTTTAGTGGATTGCAGGTGATCCTGCAGTGGTATTTCCACTTGTGACTACCAGGCGTCCGCGTTTTATGTGCATCCAGCCCTAACCTTGTGCGCGCTGCTTAAACGGGGGGAGAGGGTCTTCCTTTAAGCTCCTCACGGTGTGTGTTTTGGTGTGTTTGGGAGCTATAATCTTGTTTCCCTGACTATTGACGTTCAGCTTTTTTTTTGATGTTATTTCAAGGACCCCAATCGATTTCCAGCGGTGGAGAATCGGCTACCAGCGATTACCTTCGTATCGCACGTGAACCGAGCTGTTGTTGGTGAGTGAGCTGTCCCAGTGATCCCAGTAGCGAAGTTTCTCTGAGTTCAGAGGTCTCTCATAATAAACGCATCCCTCGCAATGCTCCTACCTGTTCCAGCGTGAGCGTCAGATTGAAACGCATTAGTTTTGCTGATCAATCGGTGATCATATGCAAGGCAAGGTGGTGCTCTGAAACCAACAAAGGCTTTTCTCGACCTCTCCAGCATCACGAGTAGCAGTAGGAGCCGACAAACTCCCAAACCCTAGGGGGCGCCGCCAATTAGGAATGATATCCTCAAATGAGTCGACGACCAGAGACAGCGAGGGCGGATCAACGGGAGGAAGTCGCGGGCAACACCAGAAACATAGTGAAGGATAGAGACCTGGAACCAAGAAGGGGGTCGCCCTTCTTTTTCCGCCACTGCGTCAGCCCCCTAGCCTCCTCAGACCCACCTTACCTTCCCCCGTGACGACGCTGACCGCCGCGGCGTCGCATCAGATTTCCATATCCACCCAACAGCAGCACCAAGAGTCAGAAGCGCACTCTCAGGTACGTTCGAGGGAACATGTTAGCGGCGAGTAGGCCAACTCTGGTGAAACGCTGGAGCAACTCACAACCCAACGAAGAAACTTGCATCGCTCGATAAGAAATACTACCAATGGTCTGACTAGCGTGCTTCCCATTCTAGTGTTCGATTGTCTTCCTTGCTGCGCTGTGCTGTTGCGGGGCACCATCTTGCATTCACGTCGCGTTGCGTGCCATTAAGGAAGCGAAGAGTGAGCGACTTTCGGCTCGCCCCATCCCCCTTACGGAGGGCGAAGGACAGGTCTGCGCGAGACGCGCTTCATGCTGCTGTTGTCCTTTTGGCATCTCCGGGCACCAAGATGGACGTGTGGAAAGACCTGAGCTGTTGGGCAGAGGCATGCCTTCGGTTCTCGTGGCGTTTGATACCTTGGTGACAGGTCCCTCACAACCTCGAAGAGAAGATGACTGCGCTCTATTGGTGACGTACCGCCTCCGTGAATCGGTTCGAGAGAGACATTGTGGGGCAGAATAGGTGCCTCCGGGTGTGCTGTCAATACGAGAAATCCTCTGCAAATGTAGCGCTCCCCTTTTCCCCATTCCCTTTCCCCATTCTGCTTACTCTACCAGTTGTGGGTGCGACTGCAGTTCCACTTCATCTATTCATCGGACGTGGATCAGCAGCCCAAACTGAGCCGGTCACGCATGGATACCTTCGATAGACGAGGGCAGCAGGACACGTGCCCCAGAGTAGCAGACCGTCGGTCCATCGCTCATAAAATATTTCCCTCAAGAGCCACAGCAGGCGGGAGGCAGAGGGGAGGATTCAAGCGTGTGATGCTCTCACTCCAACGAGCCCGATCTCCTGGAATGGGATTGAGGCCATGCGAGGTGCCTGACCATCCCAGTCATGAAAAAAAAGGATTAGCACCTAGCAAGGAAGGGGCAGTCCAGCATACTACGTTGCACGTTCCACAAAGAGTCGGTGCGACACCCGAATACCTCCCCCTGCGCTTCCGAGATCAGGAACGGATTTCCCTCGCTGCAGTCCCTCTGTGGAAATCTTGGAGATGGCATTCACAAAGTCGAGAGAGCAATCCACCACCCGGGGCGTGATCACATCTGCTCAGCGCTGCCAGAGATACTACGCTTCCCATCTACAATCGTCAGCTGAGCCACGGGGTTGCCGTCTCCGAGGATGTTGAGGGTGGAGGTCTCCTCACTTCTCTCCGAAACCCTCCGAAGCCAGTGAGTGCACCAGCATCTTGCCCTTCCGTAATCCACATCAGTAGCCTGCGCATAAACTGCTTGAACGCACCATCTCGCGTTGTTGACGGGGTGATCCGAGGACGCTATTTGAGCTTTCGAAGGTGGAATGCGGTCACCCCATTCTCTAACCTCATCCCCTTTGAAGTCCTTTTCCTCGCAAAGTTGCTGCGTGTCCTCCAGCCCTCACCATCGGCATTCGATTAGTGGACTGTGATGACTGCCACTTCCGCTCTGCACATCATAGAAGAGACACCATCAATTTGTTGTGTCGCTTTGGCGTATATCCCGTATCGAAGCCGGTGAATAAGGCGCCCCGCCGAGACCAACGAGCTCAAGTACTTATTCATGGATGTCCCTGCAGCAACGCCCTAATTAGGCGTGTGCTTGCGTCGCCTCGCTAGCTTTGCACACGTCCCTTACTCTCTTTGGACGGATGGTGGAAGTGTAACAGACGAACGCTCAGGAGCTGCTTCCATTATTTACCGTGGCGCCGAGGTGGTAGCGACCGCCACGCAGGGATGTGGCCCTTTGGCGTGCAGTTACTGAACGGAGTGCGTTGCGATGGAGATTGGCCTCAGCAACCTCCTCACCCACCTTACGATGCATCAAGTGTCCAAAACAACCGCGCTGATTGTAACGGATTTGGTGTCACTCCTCATGACTCTTGAGACGGGTCCCACCACCGTCGATAAATGTATCTTGCGTCGCATCTGGACCTTGATATTCTCCCTTCCGCAACGCCAGGTGCGACTGCCCTTTCAATTCGTATTCGGCCACTGTGAAATTCCTCGCAATGAAGCTGTAGACCGGCTGCTAAAGAGCTTCATGTCCCCACATCCATCCCCTCCCGCCTGGTTCACGGATACGGTCACCGGTTTGAAGCGCCGAGCAGACGTTCCCCGCAATCTTGTGCAGCGCTCCGTCACCCTCCACCGCAGCTCCTTCAACACAACCGCCCCACCCCAAAGAAGGAGGCGGAACTCACTTGACGACAGGAGACGATCCTGGCTCAGTTCCGCACCCGTACGTGCGCCCAGCTCGGATTTCTCCACCGCCGCATCACTGGTCCCTCGGACATGCAAGCTCGATGCTGTCGAGCAGTCGGGAATACAGCAGCAGCCACGGAGAACCCCCCGCCGGAACTTCCCCAACCGGAACCTTCCCCAACTGAGCCATCACCATCGAGACCTCCGCAGCCCCCTCTCTTCGCAACAAGAGTCTCCGAACCATCTTTGCGTCTGGTGTGCTACGTCCGATCCACCAACTAAAGCCACCTCAGCAGACACCCGGTATCTAGCCACAGCACCCCCCACAACACCCTTGCTGCCCACCTCCCCCTAGCCCTGTGTGGGGCTCCACCGGGTGGAACCTATCAGCCTATCCACCACGGACTCGTATGCATGGTTTGTAAGGCGGCACATGTTCGTCCACGGCCCCCTCCTTCTCACCACTCTCACTGCAGTTCACGGGGTTCGAGTCATCGCTAAAGAACCCCGCTCACATAGCCATCGACTATTCGCCATCATACACCTGTCCCGCCGCATCCAAGCGAAAGAAAGGCAACGACTATCAGACACTTCAACCCGCTCAGTAGAGGCCGAGTCAGAGCCCCCGCGGCAACGACCCCGCCCCGACACGGGACCAAAGATGCATCTTTGCTCCCACTGTGGCCACGCCTTCTCCACCGTTCCAGGCCTGGTGTACGACGCTCAGACCAGCCATCCAGCAGCCCGCATGCCTTTGCAGCAAATGAACGAGGACAACGCCCATCTATTCCCATACATCCCCAGTCGATGCGGTGTGTTATGTGCCCTGCCTCGTTTATACTTCCGGACAGTCTTCGAACGGCACGAAGAACGTCGATTGAGCGTTAATAACCCCGCACATCGCCGCAGAGTCGTCCAGGCCCAGCCGCGAAAAGTCCTCAGTGCACCTCTGGTCACGCCCTGGTCTTGTTGATCTCCGTCGGAGACATGATATCCCCGAGGAATTCCCTAAGCAGTCGGCTCCTGATCCTCAGCTCGCCAACCTCCTCCTTGGGCCTCTGAGGCACGCTCCCGCTCCGCACCCCCCCTCGATTCACACGCCTACATCTCCCCACTCTCACCCTCCTGCTGACCCCGACCCCCCTGTGGCTCCGGCTGCTGCCTTAATTCCTACTTCATCTTCTTCTATTTCGTCCCGACGTGATTGATCGGATAGAAGGCGTCGTAGCGAAGCGGTGGAGGATTTGGATCCCTCTGCTCCACGCATTGTACGCTATCACGGTGGACAGTTTGGGCTCATGGATCAGCATTATGTCGCGGGGCCTGAAGAAACAACTGTTCAGTAGGAATGAGAGCGTGAGTGCGTGCGTGAAGACCCGGTTCTTTGAGCTGCACGCGGGAAAAATATTATGTTTCCGTCTCGTCTCGGGGCAGCTTCCCGGCACACATGATATAACGGATATCCTTCATGTTTTCGCTCCCCAATTTCGCTCCCTTTTCAGTACTCTCTCGAGACTTTTTAGAGGGCGCTTGGGTACCACGGAGACGAGACAAGCGAAACCCAGAACTTTTCAATCAGGTGAGCTGTTCTGCTCCTACCCAAGAATGTGTGGGTGTGTAGATAGGGATTCATCTACGATACCCGCACGGGAAGCTTGGTCAAGGCTGCGCTGGTGAATGCGGACGTGGGCGCATAACCGAGCTGGCTCATGGAGGTCTTCCTTGAGCCGAAGGAAAAAAGCAATCAGGAGATACAGAATATATATGGGGGCTAGCGAAATACCGCCCACATGAGGTTCTCTATCGAGACGCATACCTGTGTGTTGAGAATGCTTCCCTGGAACAAAGGGGAGGTAACGTGGTAGTGGTGTGACCTCGATTCCGTTTGGCGGGCGGACGATCTTCCTGCATCACTATCGTTCCCCTCCTCTCATCTCAGTGTGATGTTATAATGCTTGCAGGCACCAGCTTCTCTGATATCTTTCTGGAAGCATGGCCGACTCTCCCACTGACCTGCGTGCCCCTCCTCCTACGCATCGTGGCAGATGATGGGAGGACTTGAGAGGGGTGACACTTTTGGGCCCAGAACAGAGAATTTCTTTTCGCACGATTTTCTGTGTGTACCCCATCTGCCGCTGCTCATCTACTCTCTCGTGAATAAGTCTTTCGCCCCCCCTCCCCCATGATTGGCGTCCCTGTCATGGAGAAGGATGGTTGGGGGTGCCGAGTACCGGGGGCACCCAGAGATGTGGTGGTCTAGTCTGCCATCTGACATCTTCTCAGGTGCTCCGATGCTGAGCACCNCTATTGTGTAGGAGTATGTCGCCCCTCCCCTTTGGTGGCATCCACGCCCTGGAGAAGGATGGTTGGGGGTGGTGTCGAGTACCGGGGGCACCCAGAGATGTGGCGGTCTAGTCTGCCATGTGACATCTTTACAGGTGCTCCAATGCTGAGCACCGGTAGCCGTGCCGCATCGGGAGAGCACCCGTGGATGTGGTGGACAGTATGTAGTGGCAGCGGCAGCTGTGCGGCTACGGTAACGGTCCGCTGTTCTCCCTCGTCTCCACTCCTTCGGCACTTCATCCCTTCCCTATTCCCTCTACGCCTTCCTTCTTACCACAACGTATCACCTCCGTCTTCTCCTCTCCGCTCTCTCTCTCCTCGCTGGGATGGGGGTGTCGCTGTCAACTTGCCCCACTCGCTTATCTCGCCACGTTATTTCCCTCCCCTCTGCAGCTCAGCCATTCGCTGTCTTCTGCCCCCCTCAGACCTCCACTACCACCACATCCTTCCCATCACTTCCTTTACACCCTCCTATTGCCCATCGCCCTCTTCCCTTTCTTCATCGTTGCAGTTCGTTGCGTGACTCCTCGTCTGTACGCCTCTCGCCTGCTCGCTGCCTCGTCATGTCGATCCCCTTCCCCCGTCTGCGTAACGCGTGTGCGC